>JAJJMC010029784.1:1653150-1722149 GCA_023531435.1 Papaver californicum | reverse complement strand
AAATGAACTAGTGTTTTTAGTTCCAAGTTCCAAGTTTCAAGTTCCAATTAATCCAAGACCACAAACAAAACACATAAAATTATTTTCTCCACCATTTGTTTCACTAGATTTCTCCCGCTATTTCTTCACAGGAAACAAAGAAAATTCAACTTTGAAGAGTGTGT
Organism: Papaver californicum; assembly: GCA_023531435.1. Lineage (NCBI taxonomy): Eukaryota > Viridiplantae > Streptophyta > Magnoliopsida > Ranunculales > Papaveraceae > Papaver > Papaver californicum. Next base: position 1,721,985 of record JAJJMC010029784.1, on the reverse strand, counting down.
TTGATTGAGTGTGACATGGAGAGCTTTATTTAATTTGATTTCCTCATTGAAATTAACAAAAGAAAAAAATAAACATAAAAACTCTGTTCTTTAGTTTTCTCATCGTTCTTATTTGTTACATTTGACTACGGTGAAGGTCCTTACAGATTCTTCCTCCGAAAAATCACATTCGGTGATATATATCTTGTTGGTTGTTAACAACAGTAATTTATCCAAGTTTTGATGTAAAAGATAATGCAATAGTTTTGATTGTGAAAAATAAATTTGTACACTAATAATATCAAGTGTTTCAGGGGATCTTAAATGGCAATTTCTTGGGCTAAAAATCCAGTGTGTGACAAATTTTAACAACTTTTATTCGTGCTCATAATTAACTGAACGAGCCTTTGCTCCTCTCTGGAGAAAGCACGGAGGACATTGTTAAAAGTGAAAGACACCCGAATTCTCATCTTCCGAAACCTTTCCAAATCTTTGAATTTATCAAGATGTAATCATAAGTAAAGATTAAGTGAAAAACTTGTAAATCCATGTGTGAAGAAGAGAGAAAACAAAAAAAATGGGCAGTGAAAAAACAACTATATTTTTTAGAAACCAACCATAGTTTTCATTTAGTTTGGTGACTATCATAAAAGTTTGGTAACATCATAAAGAGCCACATGTTTGGCCACCTGCTAGATCAAGCTCTAGCAGTGCTAGAATAAAATAATTTCCGTAGCCTTTTTTCATATAGTCAGATTAGTATCTTAAAAACGAATTATACATATATATACATATGCCGTTCTGAATTATTTCCAAATCATGAACTGTTGAACAGATTTTTAACCATATCTTACTTTTATAAATATATATAATACTTATACATAGTCCCAATTACTAACTAGGATCAAGCCTATGTGTTTGTTATGCCACCCTATATATCATGCCTTTCTATTCGTTATGCCCAACCCATAATTAGTTAAGGGTATTACACATGATTTCTTGAAATCAAAATTGTTAAAATATCCCTCAAGGCTTGTCAATGTTACCCACCGAAATTCCCTTAAATCAAATCGCTTAGCTCAATGGATTCCTCTCTACATCATCAAATCAAATGTTTCCATTTTCATTTAGTGGAACACTAGTAATTTACAATATCCAGTTATTGTCTCCTGGGACAGATGGCATGGCGTACACAAGTTTTCACATATATTTAACAAGCCTTCTATATACCTTAAGTACTCATGCTTCAAAAAAATATACCTTAAGTGCAGAGCGAATCCTTTGCCATGAAGGGCATGTGCAAATGTTTAGACAATTCTCTTTTATGTGTTTAACATAGTAGGTTTTAGAGTCAGAATTTGAAAAAGACACTGGTATTTACCCATAGCATGGCAAACTCGAATGTAAAACTCGATATGCAATATAATTGATAGAAGTCTAGGAACCATGCGGCGGGAGGATGCTCCAAATATAACAAAACATTTAACAATTGTATGCATGATAACTAAAGAAGTGTTTAAATTAAAATCTTTACCGACATGTGTCATCAGCTAATATATATCGAGTGTTTAAAACATGAAAGACGATGCCGGATAAAACGCTTGAAGGGTTGAGAAAGATGAAGATCCCCTGAAAAGATTAACATATACATAATCATTAGCTCATAAGTTTTACTTCATTTTCTATGCATCCGTTACCCACCCAGTAGTCTTAGTCTTAGTTTTATTCCTCAATTATTCTGGGCGGACAATGAAATAAACCGACAGAACAAAAACTGATAAATACATTGATAGAACCATCTTGGAATCCAGTATCCCAAGATTAATAGGGATTGTTTTTTTGGCTCCACCTGAATTCTACTCATATATCTATTGGGCCGGTTTATTTTATTATCACTCAACTATTTTTATTTGTTTTATTTATTATTACATAAGCTATTAGCAGGAAAAAAAGAAAGACAAAATAAAATAAAACAAAGTAAAAAATCTATCTTTTTATTGCACAATCTTTTCCACTGATACAAATTACACTTACGCTAGCGTGCACTAGGGATCTTTTGGTATCCACGATGTAGGGTCAAACAATGTCTAAATTTATTGGGTTATGTATTGTGTTATTTATATTTTCTTTTAGCGATGGAATCCAGAATCATTATTAGGATAAAAGAACTCTCCCTTTAAGTCGTATCAAGAAGAGTATTCTTTTGATCCTTTCGTAGCAAATTTGCACCAACGATTCAAAGATTACTGGCACGTAGAAAGTTAGTTTAAACGGCTTTTATGATGGTTTCCGAATTCCGCCAGTGTTACCGAGTTGATATAAAATAAAATAACTCTATCATTGAATTGGTAACTCTGTAGCAACTTGTTATTTTAGATGGTTGTCGTTGCCGCAAAACCATTATATATACGAAATGTTGCAACATGAGTAACATGTTCTTGCAACAGATTATGATTTTGCATAATGTTACATGAGATTAGAAGATCGAAAGCATATCTATGTTCAATTGATTACAAATTAATAGCTAACCTCATTTTACCTCATTTAACAAGAATTAGTATACGCTAATTACTAAAAAAACGTGGAGTTTTCAAATCATTCTATAATTGTTCTATAAAACAAAACATCCCCTAATTGATCTGTGTAATTTTATCGAGTGATACCATCAAGAGAAAATTCCGATTAGAACAGATGATATTGGTTGATGCTCAATTGCTCATACTATATACTGGCTCAAGGCCGAAACCACTTAAATTAAATAAGCGAACTAGATATATATTCAAATGCCAACTGGCAGCAAGATATTCATCAAATTCTTACCTTAGTTCAGTGTGGTTGTTGGCCTTAAGCGGAATATCAGCAATGGAGATGGATCTCCCAACCTCATTTCTCTCAGACGTAACGATCGGTTTCTTACCACTCTCCGCTCCAATTACCATCGATGGCAGCACAACCTTGTCCTCCATAATTGCACATAGTGATGGTTTCCAGTTGGTCGCGGTAGCAGGAAGCGATTTCGATCCTTGCAGTTTCCCATGTTTCCAAGCCAAAGGTAGAGGAAATTCTTGGTTGACCATGGCAACGGCGGTAACGGTAGTTCTCGAAGCTGGAGTGCTGGATGCCCGCATGAGAGAGTAGTACTTCTTCTCTTCAGTGATCAATTGTTTTGCAGTCGCCGCACGCCAACATGAGCAAAATTGCTTTATGAACTTCATTACTTCAGTTGACAAAATGAGCAAATTGGAGTTTGTATCTTCTTATATATACTCCAGTTTTATACAGTAGTACCATACCGTAAGTTTCTTTTAGTTACGCAAATAGCCTCACCTTCCTATGTTTGTTTGAATTAATTAAGCACAAATTACGCAAATAGCTTCACCTTCCTATGTTTGTTTGAATTAATTAAGCACAAAACGTGTCGCACGTATGTGAGAAATAATTATTAAGAGCATCTCCGTCGGAATCATCTTATTTTCTGTACTTTCTTGGTCATACTGTACTTTCGACAACGCTGTCTCGGGGAGTAGGGGAATCCTTTTACAACAGCAAACGCTGGTAAATGGCTTCAAGGCTATCGCCGCCATATAAATCGTCATCCTGGTATCGGTAATGTTTTTATGGCTTCTGATAAAAAAAATAATTTTTTTAAAAAAATCCAAGAATAAATCTTTCTTCTTCTAAAAACTCATTCTTAAAATGGTTTATATAAAAAATCCAAATTTAGATGATTACTATAAGTTAATAGGTTTTAAGTTGACTTCGTATTATAATGTTTTTGGGATGACTGAAATACCTTTTTTATTATCTTGTTTTACTAACAAGGTAATTGGAAACGGATTTAGACAGGCAAGGGGAGAAGTTGAGGTTCTGTAAATTGGGAGAATTTCCTTTAACTTGTTTTATCATAAAAAAATTTGATCGAATCTTCTTTAATGTTTGGATCAATCTAGCTTCAAATATTTGTTTTCTTCTCTTTATTCTATCCATTCTCAGTGCACATTCGATTTTTTTATGATTTAAAGATATTTACAACTCATTATCTTTCTATTTCTTTTTGTATTTGAAATCCATAATTTCTTATATTTCTATTTATTTGAAATTTCTAACTATTGATATGGATTGCTTTTTTTTCCTCTAGGTTTCATTGGGAAAGTATGAAGCAAATGCTCATTAGCGACTCCGTCAAGTACTTTCCATGGCCTTGACATCTGGTTTCTCGGTTCCGATTGGTGGGATCGAAATATTTGAGTTTGTAAGTATGACTAAACGATTCCAGTAGGTCTATGTTTGGTTTGTTTGTACTTGTCAGTCAAATGTCAGAATTTACCTTTTTAGTTTTATCATTACAACGATGATATGGACACTCATGCAATCGATTTCGAATAATTCACTTGAAGTAAATGATATATATGTTTTGTTAGCTAGCTATGCCACATTGAACTATCTTCTACACATATATTATTGTCAGTCATGCAAGTCCAGATGGCCATTACTTTCTACTTTTGCTATCAAATATCTACATGTAGAGATGTTCTTATTCTCAAAGATAAATATATTTATATTGTTTCTTTCTTTTATTAACCATTTATCTTCTACCAAGTTCATAGCAAACTATCGGTTTTTATTTTAATCTACTTCATATTATACTGTATCTTAATAAATATATATGATATACCTACCCAAGGTTGTTACATATCGGATTTCGGTTTGTATCGGTCGAGAGCGATACACTGGTACGCCGGTATATCGGAGAAACTTCGGTTCAAATATCGGTAAAATATCGGTCCATATATTTTAAACCTATAATTTTATGAAAAAATACTAGTTTATATTTTATAATTATAAATATATTTTAACACGTTATAACAAACGTTTTTTCATAAAGTTTAGAAAGAAAAACTAGTAATCATCTAAAATATATAGATTCACAGATTTCATACAAAGTTCAAAGTGGAAACATAAGAAAAACAAGAACAACTTCAAAGTTCATAGTCTAAAATGCTAATTAAACAAGGATATTACAATTCTAATCGAAATCATTAGATTAATTATAGATATTATCATATCCATATATAATTCTAAAATATCATAAAAAAATATGAGTAATAATTGAAACCCTAAAACAAGGATTTTTTAAAAAAAACAAATTTAAAAATTTTTGTAACTTTTTTTTTTAAAAAAAAAAAAATCGTCCATATCGGCCGTATCGGTCCATATCGGCCGATATTTTGGTACATATCGGCCGATATTTCGGTCAAATATCGTTGGCCGAAATTTCGGATTTCGTCTTCGTTTCACCCCGAAATCCAAAATTTCGGCGAAATTTCGGCCATTTCGACCAAAATTAACTACATAGTACCTACCAATGCCTATATTTTACATCTTACTCGAATGGTTTATGAAAATTAGGCTTTTGTTGATGGCCCACTAAGAAATTATATTGAATTTATGAGGCTAGCAACAATTGTTGTTCATAGTGGGAATCCAAGATTGGTTGTAAAACTATTCAAGGAATTCACTGAAGAAAATGATGCTAGAGGTGTACGTATTGATAAGACGTATTATGCAGTGAATTTGATTATGTCTCTTGTGGGTAGAATTAGTATTCGAACACTGCTGATCCACAAGTTTTTATTTTTCGATTCCCTAGTGTTATGTTTTTGCAACATCTATATATCTACTAATCCTAGAAGGATACATGGAAAATTATTATCTCTCAGATCCCGGTCTCTAGAAATTCAACCTGCTCTAATTGATTTCAGTGTACATGACTTTTGGATTCAGTTTTCACTTAGAGGAGATTTTATTCAAAGGGGTTATGTAGCAAAAACGTTAGCATACAAGGTTGGTGAATTGTTAGCTTTATGGGTCCTATTGATAAAACTAGGTTGTTTAACCCTCATGTTCTTGCTGATATTTCGATTCTCCTTTGGCATAAGATTTGTATCAAATATAAAGATACAGAAGTTGTGGATATTAATTAAGGTTTATTTTGTCAATTTTCCTCACGCTACCTGTAGAAGATGTTGGAATATTAATCATAGAAGAGATGAATATGATGAAAGTCAAATTTTATATCATCAATTCCAACCATAGTTTTTCAAGAAGAAGATAATATTATAATGATTATTAGGGGAAAACAAGTACAAGGCAGGCGAGTTATTCATGGTCTAGCTTCTGATGTGGCTTAATTGTGCATTTATGATAGTTTCATTGATCAAGAACAACATGTTGGTAGAGGTCAGAAAAGGTTTCTAGTTTTAGATATTATAGAAGGAGATTAAGAAAATGCTCATTTATCCTAGAAAAGGACTGTTTCACAGTCTGCTTCTCATACCACTTCGAAAATAAAAAGATAAAGGAAAAACAATTATGCCGGAAGATAAGTCAGTTGGTACAACTGGTAATAATGGGGTTGGATCAGTTAAGGGTCGCAACAAAGTAGAGAAACATCGAAAAAAGTTCAATTCTTGGACCCCGCATGTTGAATCAGTATGTTAACATGGGCATGCAATCCAGTCAAATTCAAATTGGTTTGGAATCAAAATCGAAAGCTAAATCTGCTGAAAATGTAAAGACTTCTCACATTTGTCCAAATTGGATTGATGGTGCTGAAGAGATACAAAGTCATAACTCTTTAGACAAAAAGGTTGTTGAGAGTGTTCTTCTCAATGAGGATGTTCGGGAGGTTGAAGCTTTTGCGAAATGTGTTTATCATCCACCAACTAATGTTCCTCATGTCTCTGACTCTATAAAAACCATAGTGCAAGGTCAAGGAAACTTGGGTACTTTTGCTAATGATCATTCAGACCAAACATTGAGTACCAATGAAAACCCTGAGGTAATTCCCTTCTCTTTAATTAACTACCCTCAATTTCATTCTTATTATACTCTCAACTCTCTCTTGTTTACCTTCATCTTTTCACCTTTTGTTGTTTCATTTGTCATATACCTTCTTATATTGATTTATATTCTTTTCATGTGATATCTTATTTCTTGTTGATAGTCCTCATGATGTCGAACTAGAATCCATATTTGTATGATTTTAAAATTCTCCCCTGGAATATGTAGAGCCTTAGATCAACTCGAAACAATATCATTTAAATTATTTAATCAAAACTTATCATATAGACATGTTTTTCCTTGTCGAAACTAAATCTATTCATCTGTTGGAACTGAATAAATTACATGTTAAGGATTGGTTGGTAATTCCATCAACAGGTAAATCGGATGGAATTGTGATTACTTGGTTCTCTAATGTCTCTGCATCTATGATTAGATTCCAAATAATATTTTTCATTTTAAAATTTTAAAAGCTAAAACATCTATGCATATTTCTTTTATTTAAAGTGCATTAGATCATAATTTAAGAATTTAAACAATTTGATTTTTCTATTCTTTTTGTGATTTTCAACTACCAAGGGCTATTATTGGTGATATGAATTTGTGTTGCATGAATCTGAAAAAGAATGAGGTATTCAGTTTCATATAGTTCATATTCATATATATAGTTTCAATCAACTATTAGGATTGATTGATCTTAATTTTCCAGGTTTTGATAGGTGCATTATTTGCATTTGTTTGATGCTTTAATTGATTGTTTTTTTTAATTAATTTTTATAACATTATGCTTTTATTTTGTTTTGTTTTTTTATTTTACTAGGTGTTTTTAGGTTGTCTCAACCAAACAAGAAGAAATTGGAGCTCGTTGCGACATGAAATGAACAAGTTAGTCAACCTCTACGAAGGAAACACAAAAAGATCATTCCGAGGTCGTATGAAGAAGTTATGAGCAAAACGAGAACTTTGAGAATAGAAAAACTTAAAGGGAAAAATGATTATTTCAAGGGAGACTGATATTGGTACCACGTCGTACGCTAAGGGGTAGTCATGTTTCAAAAGATCCACTAAAGGAAGATGTTGGAATTATAAAGGGAGATAGTTTTTCCTTTTCAAATACACAAACAAAAATATAAAGGGATTCTTCTAAAAGTTGCTTCTTTACACCCTGCCAGCAGATAAGGAGAGACCAACTTCAATTCAAAATTCATGAACATAACTTCTTCTTTTTCGTGACCAGTTCTTCTTCATCTTCTTATGTGAACATTACCTCCAACTCGTTCCACCAATAAAACAAATTGATTCCAATCTTTGATGTCGTTGGTTAAGCTATGACAGTTGCTCATATGCCAATGGTTTGAAGAATATACATGCAACAACACCAAGTATGAGAAATCCATCGATCCACATGTGATGTGTGAACAAAGAAAGTACTGTACATAGTCAGTAGCGAGATATGGATAAGGGGGCATGGCATACATATGGTGAACTACAACAATGGTTAAAGAGTCCAACATAGCTAAATTTAGTTTTTTCGAGAAAGTAGTTGAAGAAGAATGACTTGCTGCCATCGATTTGGTCACGAATTGAGAGGATTAAAAGATGTGTTAAGATTTTAAGAAGGTTAGGAAGCTTGGGTTGTTATCTGTAGTGGTAAATATCTACAGACATGTGGAAGCATCTGAGAAGACCGGAAATAAAGTGAGAGCGAAGTACTGAACAAATACTTTAGGTCCAACATAATAATCAAGATATCTACCACATTAACTCAAGAACGTGGCACGTGGAAAGTAAAAAAGAAGATAAACGACCAAGTTTGAAAGAGGAGACCAAGCATTTAATGCAGTTGGCAAAGCACGTGTGAAATGGTCAAAAGCATTTAATGTGTCTAACAGGGTTCGTAGATGACCATGGCTTTGGATCGAGACAGGGGCAACTTCGAAAGACAAAGAGAAGCGTAACAGAAGCGGCAACAAAGAATTTCGGGAGAAATACTCCAAAAAGTTTGGATCGCACCTCCCAAAGTTAATACGACAACTTGTGTGTGTCTGTCTAAAACTGTAACTTAGTTACATAAGCACCTCATCTATAAATACTAGATTAAGCTGAAAAGAGAGAAAGGTTTTGTAAGTTTGGAGAGAGAGATATTATGCTTAAGAGTGTTCTTGAGAGTTATCCTTGATCTTAATCTCTTTGTAATTATTTCTCGTTTGATAAGATCTAGTATTTAACCCCCCGTGGACGTAGGTAATCACGCCGAACTAGGTATATCCTTGTGTGATTTTATTATATTCTTCATTATTTTTTTTAGGTTAGTCTTTATATTGTTGAATGGTTGGATGTGGGTAGTTAGATTTTAGCTACTATAATTTGGCGCCTGAATAGGGATGTTAAGCATCTTGTTGAGTATCTTTGTGTTAATCTTCGTTAAATAGCTAGATCTATAAGCTCCAAAGCATCTATGATCTCTGTTTGAGCTGAAATAGATCTTTATTGACGAAAGAGTTCTACTTCCTTAGTTCGTAACGTTAAACTGCTTATACTTTTGTTTTTACAAACAAGTACACAAATAAATTTTTTTCATAGGTATGAGTTTTGAGTTAAGATAAACCTTCATGTAAAGGATTTTTGAAGAACTGTTGGTTGATAAAAGAAGTTACAAAACCCTGGTAAAGATAAGCCTTTGTATAAATTATTTAGAAGTTTTATTTTCTTCACCAAAAGATATTCCAAAACCCTAAAAATTTTCAGTATGTTTATCTTAATAAGTGGTGTGGTGGAAACCCTGATATCAATAGGTTTATGAAATCACAATTGTCATGTCAAGATTTTGTAGTGGTTGAGATTTGTTTTCTCTTACAATTTCCCTGAGAAGTAAGAACGTACATAACAAGTTACTAGTTGGAATCTAAACGTTGAACTCCTTGAAAATTTAAGTTCAAGAGAGGAGAAGTAGGATTATAAAGGAGTGAGGTCTTAGATAAACGAATTTCTTTGCATCTCACTTAACCATGTTTATTTATTTCCAGTCACCGGAACTGACACGACAATTAGGTTCCACATAAGTAGTTTCAGGGGACTTCGCAGTTTCACTAAAAGTTAATTGTACGAAACCTAGCATTTGGCCATGACGCTCTTTTCCAAAAAAAAAAACCTAGGTACCACAACGAACTTTATCAGAAGCGTAAAACTATGACAAAGAGTAGAGACCAGCTCTGAGTAGGTTGATAGTTTGTAACAAGTTGTCGGGTTTAGGGATCGACATAAAACCAAAGGAATCTATTTTATATACTTTATTTCCTAAAATAGGTCAAATTGAGGTTTTTGGTTTGTTTCTTGACGTAAATCATAACTGCGAAAAGGCACGAGCTAGCGACCCGATAGCAAGCACTTCCGCTCCAACACAATATCTACGAAGCTGAAAAACAACAGGTGCTAGTTTACAAGAAGGAGTCACGACGTCAAGGCAAGAAAGCAGTCCAGTCCCGAGGGAAATTGTGACAGAAAGAGCAAGAGTCGAAATGCCATAAGGAGATGAACCCATTTTTGGAGGAGAATAGGCTCGTATTGGAGGATGTACAAAACCAAGAAGGAAGGATACACCCCCTGGATGGTTTATCTGCTTCATACATCAAGGCGGAAGAGGCCATACAGATGGCATACAAGGAGGAGCATCGATTGATGGAGGAAGTCGAGCGACAAGCAACGATGGAGCAAGAGGCAAAGAGGCAATATCGGGTCAAAATGGAAAAGAGACATCAGGTTGAAGGAAATATTCCTCCTATGAGGGACAACCTGTCTAATCACGGAATTACAGATGCAACTCTAGCTAGATATTGACCAATCAGCGAAAGCAAGAAAAGATGATGAGGACCCTGGAAAAAAGGAACCTCCTTATGGAACAAGAAAACAAGTTTCTCCGACAGAGTGGTGCCAGACAAGGAAGAGAACTGAGGGAGTACTCCGACAGAAGAAAAAAAAAAAACTTATGTTGTAGGGGTTTGCAGCTGGCAGGTAGTTCAACGTGTGATTGGATTAGGAGATGGTTTGATAATGAAATGAACAACGCTGATATAGATTGGACTACGAAGATGGCTAACGCAATCTAGGAGATTTGGAAGGCAAAATGCAAATACATTTTTGAAGACATCAAGCTAAACCAAACTAATGTGATAAGAAGTTTTTAACAACTCAACATTATGAAAGGAAAAAGTTGTACAATTTTCAACTAGCAATACGATGGTTGTCAGAGATCAACTAGCAATAATACGCAACACAGTGGCATTGGACTTAGGTGGTTTTGCAAGGAACTATGAACATATGCAAACAGATTCCTAAATGCGGAGCATGTAGAGTGTGGGGGACTGTTGCAAGTTAAAGGGTGGAATGAAGAGCTCAAACTACATGATGTATGTTTTGAGCTAGATGCGCAATTAGTAGTGGAGGTAGTGAATCAGGATTATCAAAAAGTGGCATAGGAGAATCAATCTATCATATTAGACATTATATTTAAACTACGCAATAATTCGTTATGGAATTATAGGTTCATTAGAAGAGTTTGTAATTAGACAGCAAATTCATTAGCTAGGCATGATAGGATTTTTAAAGTTTTTAAATTATGGATTGTATATCCACCAAGTTTTATTGTTGGTGTAATATTGGAGGATGTAAATAATGTATCTCTTTCTATTTGAGCAATGAAATTTCTTTATAATAATAAAAAAAAACTGAACGCTAACAACAACCAAATTAATCTCTTTATTCTTCTATGTCTGCATGCCCACCGTCTCTTTCTTTTCATATGAAACCACCACCACCTTCACACCTTTTATATCAAATCATAAATCACCTGTCAAGTATAAACCATATCATTTATATCAATATTCATATTAGACTTATTAATTATAAAATATTTATTTTATAATGAGCTTGATTTTTTTTAATTTACTTCCAATAAAATCAACAGATTTTGTTTCTTCCTTTCTTTTTTATTGATCAGTGATTTCGTGTTTCCATATAGATCTCCATTTATCTCCTTCATTGTTGATTTGTATCGATTACAAAAATGGTTTATATGGATAATTATTAGATCTAATTTTTGATTTTTCACTTTATTCTATAATTCAATATTTATGAAGATTTGAAGGTCACTAAAAATTTAAAGATAATACTAACATCTAGAAACAAACAATGACGAATGCAAGAGTTAAAGTGATATTAGTTGATTTAAGAGAAAAATAAAAATTTGTTATAATTCTTAAACTTTAAAATTTAGAAGGTTGGCGGATAATCCGTGGATTAGTCTAATCCGATTTATTTTCTAACGGGTTTAAAGTGACAACCATATCCCGACCCGTTTAACCAACATGCCGAGACAGGCCGGGTTAAAACATGTTACGCTAGAGTAAACCTGTGGGCTGCTTCAGCCCGTATGGATCATAAATTGACCGTTCTACTTTTAATGAAATTCTTTTTTTATCAGAAGAAAAAACAATAAGAAAAAAAAATTCTGCTGTAGAGAGGGCCAAAGTTGCCTCTGTCTAGCCCAGCCAACTAGAATGTCTACATGGTTCTCGATATTTTTTTAACACAAAACGGGCATATATATTAAGAAAACAGTGCATCACCAAGAAGGTAATGAAGTTGTGGAAATCCAAAAACAAAGTACTCAAATACTGAGCACTCAAAAGAATCAAAAAGCAAAATGCACCCAAGACTAACTAGCCCATAACAACCTCCCAATTATTTAAAACCACATCTAAACTCACGCCCTTAAAAATTTGAGTTCCTGTGCACCAATTGTGGATTAGCACCTTCACGTTGTTGATGATCTCTTTCAGAGGGCTTATACTTTCCATTAAAACACCTTTGAATTTCTTTCCATCCACGTACACCACCAAATCGCGAAGCCATGGTGTGGTGTCTTGTTTCAAGAAAGATACATCAACTGTGATAAGCCAATCTGCTGGCTTGTTTACATAAAATTATACACATACATTTAGTACCTATTTTGCAAATTGTTTCGACTGTAAAGTACTCTAAAACAATTTTTGGGCATTTGATCATCCTGGCAGAAAGTAGGCATCTGATCATGTTTCTGCCCAGAAGTGACAACTCTAGAAGCTGTAGAAGTAGATAAACTCGAAGGAGAAGCAAAAAAGGTATGCAAACAAAATGGTGCTGCAATGGTTTTAGCCAATCCAACAAATAGGCGCCAGCCTATGCCAGTACGTAAATGTACCCATGGAAAAGAACACCAACTTTCACATCAAACTGCACACAGATACACACACGACATTCACGGTAAGAAAAATCTAACTTTGCAACACAAACAAGAGAGAGTTTCTTTATATATTCCTTTAATAACTCACGCACTCCACAACACTAACACAGAATATCGATTATTTTTACAGCCTATGTTCACAATCTAGAAAATTATCGGTTTCCACCAGTTGTGCTGCTGCTGCTATGTCGGTTTGATTCCCCAACTCCAGCTGCAGCCAAAGCAAGAACTTCGGGAGATATTTCCCCAACTTTCGCTTTTTCTTCCCCACCTAGATCGCGTGGGATGCATTGGAGCACGCCCCTCAATGTTCTCAGTAGGTAGTGTCTGACTTAAATCGGGAGAGGCATTCCCAAATTCATTATCTTTGTCAAGCCCATCAGTGTTGCTAAGACGCCCCTCAAAATCGTTTAAATCCAGCCCCAGCTTCCGCCCATCCTGCTTTCCTACCCATTTCTATATCTCCTACAGCTTTTCCCATATTTGGACTAATGAAACCCCCACCACTCACTGTTCTTGGTGGTAAGCTGGACTCTTGAGGCACCATATCCCTGAATTTATTCTTAGATGGAGCTATGCTATTGCAGAACATATCCTTGAAGTTATTAGCTACTCCTATGTTGTATGGGTTTACTCTCCTATCGTATCGGTATCTGAAGTTCTCATAGGTAGTCTGCCAACCAAACAAAAGCGAAGAGATAAATACTGGAGCCGCCATACAATATCAATACCTTTAAAGAGTTTCTATATTGAAATTTCACCAGAAGAATCGAGTTGAGGAGATCATAGTTACCTGGTTTGTACTTATGAGATACAAATGGAAGACGGTGAGACCACCAACAAACCAGACAGATATGAAGGTGTAAATTATTAGCACTATGGACGCAGGAGTTTTTGTCATTGCTTTCCAGACAGTAGTTTTTTCCGCATCCATGATCCTCTTTATGTATACCCAGCAGAATCCAAAAACATATATGCAGAGAAGAGTTGAAGAGAAAATAAACATGAAGAAGAATCGGTAATTTCTCTGCACATATAATAAGTTTTAGGTCAGACATGTGCAGGATACTAAAACCCAAGGAAAGAGGTCAATCATTTGCCAGAAAAGAAGCAAATTCGCTTTTACATATCATGCTAATAATGAAATGCTGCTTGTTGCCAGACTTTACATAATGCTTCAAGTGTCTGTTGTCACCTCTTACCAGTCCAATACACTGTCCAACCCAGGGGCAGTGGTGGTCAAATCGTTCCACACAGTTGTTACAGATTGAGCAGTGTGAGCAGCGTGGAGGTCTATACAGCATGCATGTATCACAGTACTTGACCTTTACAACTGCCCCATTTGCCAGTGTAACATCTTTCATTCGAGGCAGACGTAATTGAGGGGTTTTTCCACCCCCAACTTCAGCATTCCCATCAAAGCCTTCTGGCTCTGGAGGGTGCGCATTGCGAGGTATTATACCAGGATCTCTTCCAGAGGTAAGCAAAAGAAGGGTTAAATCCTGTAACAAATATCAGCACATTCCGTCTTAAATAAGGTCAAAGAGAAGGTTACTGAGCGGATTGACGCAACCAAAAAAGTCAGAGAAGGGTTACGAATTTAATGATAGATGCTTTTCAATGGTCCAACTCCACGAGTCATTTAAATAGTCATGTGCAAGAAATTACATAAAATGAACTCAGGTTTGTCATGGATGGAGGAAACATAGGATGTTCAGATAGAGAGAATACTCACGTATAATGTGAATGCCACAGCAACCACCATGATTGATATTCCAAGGTGATGCGAATGAACATCCATTAGCTTTTTGGCAACAAACACACAGAACACTGCTACAGGGGCTGCAATGAGGAAAATAGTCAACGCCACCGATCTCACATCCGGTCCACAAATAAACCTCCCTTGGAGAAAAAATCTCTGCAGAATACCAAACAATTTTATTGCATAAGAATGCCTGACATAATATTATGACCACATGCCCCCTAAATATAGCTGCCCAAAGAAGATACTGAAACTATTAATAACTATTTCTGCTCCTGGTGCTTCAAAGCAAGCATTTTCTACTTCGCATTATGGTTTCAAAATAGATTTGATTTAACGCCAACCAAAATAATCCTTCAATACCAAGCATTAAATAAAGAAAGAGTATACCAAGTACGGAAAAAAGGACAGCAAGAAAATGCTGAAGAGAAATTGGCAATAAATCTACTATATATGGACAATGAAATGCATGCTTATCTACTCCAATAAGCTAGTTCACTATAAACAAAAGAATTGCAGTTCAATGTGATGTCCAGTCCGCTTTGTTGGCATGGCAAGTAGTTTGATCAAAGAACATTTGAACAGTAGTTTAATAAAAACAAAGGAACACAGGCCAGCACACATAGCGTTCCCAAGAACTTAAATGGCGAAACTACATTTTGTTTTCTCTTCGCAGCATTTGAAAGGATTTGAGCTAAACAAATTAGACAAAATTTCTTAAATCAGATCAAATACAAATCCCTATTTCTAAAGCTACCATGAGTCATTTTTCTTTCGCATTATGTAAATTGGCAAAAATGTAGAGCTACAGTACATAGGATTAGCTTCCTATCATCAGTAATTAACATACTAACAAAAAGAACACAATCAATCAGCAAAGCAAAAATGGAATTTTACTACAGTTTACAGAAAATAAAAAAAAAAAATGAACCTGAAATAGATATCTCAATTTTGTAATTCATATGATTACTTTACCACAAAATAACAAACCAAGAAAACCCTTTCTATAAACAACAGAGAAACAGAAACCAAAAAGAAGACACCATGAAAATGAAATGATCTTCTACTAGTTGTTGTTGTTAGAACTTACATTGTTGCCTTTCCAGGTCTGATAAACCCTAGGTGTGTTGAGTCCATCAGTAAGTCCACTTGGATCTGATCCCTGAGAAAGTGGAGGAGGAGCTGAATACATCTCTGCATCTATCTATCTATCTATCTATCTAGTGCTTGATTTCTTCTTCTATACAGTTTGAGAAAAAGTGATTCCTTTTTTCTTTTTAGTACTAGAGAGAGAGAAATAGAAGCTTGTTTAGGAAAGTTGTTGATGTTAACGGCTACTTTCTCCTCTTCCTTTTTCTCAGACAGGAAATGCTGAGTAACGCTGATTTCTCTTCCTCCACCACCTCCTCCTCCTCCCATCTCTCTCTGGTTTTGATTTCTACAACAAAGAAAAAGAAAGCTGCTTTACAGGTAAGTTGTGGTGGTAACGTGGCAGAAACCCATTAGGCTAAACTGTCAGTAATCCTTAGACAGAGAAAGTCTCAAACTCATAGGTAAACAAAGAAATTGACACTGCTGCTTTTGACACTCACTAGGGCCTGTAAGCTACTTCTTTTGTTTTCCAATGTTTCCCAGTTCACCCCTCTACTTATATGTTGAAGGCTTTTTTTGTTTGTTTGATCTCACGGGTTGTTCTTTCGGTCGATCGTTATATTCACCACCCTGTCAACGACATTGTGGTAAAGGTCGTAATGTAAGAGGCATCATTACCGCGAGGTATAGAGGGGAGGTCATAAGCGTCTACTCAAAAAGAGAGGGTGTCTTTTTCTGTTTTAAAGAAAGAAAAAATTTATTTATCGGGTCGTTGTATATATCTATTTTTATTAGGGATTTCACGTACTAATATAAGTGATCTTTAACCACATATGCATCTAATCATATATGTATTACAATAAGGAAGGAGAGTTTGCAATGCGAGATATAAAAACATATCTCTCTGTGGAACCTGTGCTAAGTATTCTATGGTTTGGGTCTTTAGCAGGCTATTGATAGAGATTAATCATTGAAATGCTACACTAAAACCTCTTCTGAAAAATACTCCATGTAGGAATAAACTTTATATAGAATAAAAATTTCTAGTCCTAATTTAGACCACTTATATTTAAAAATAAACTTCATATTGGAATAAGTCATAATTTTTTTCCGTCCCGTCTTAAGAAATCTACCCCATATAAAAATAATTGACATTAGAATATAAATAATATAGGTCTTTTCATACATCAAAGTTTAAGATGGAGGGATTCTTGTAACCACTTTACAAAATCATTTTGCTTCAAAGTGAATCTTTGCTTTTTTTGTGCAGAACTTAATACAAATATCTTTCACTCATATGATTTCATTTGTCAATTTTTGATGTCAAAATTGATTTTTATGTTGATTGTGTTATAACAAATTTTATATTTACATACATGTAAAACAAAATCCCCATTTAAGTAGTATTTATATTTACCTAGTTATATTTTTTGTGTTTCCTATGCATATGTATATATTTTCCCAAATATATACATGATTTTTTTTTTGGTCTATTCAAAGTAGACCTCCATATAAAAATAATTCCCATATAATTTATATATTCAAAATAGAAAATTTTAATATTCTTTATATTTGTCTCCAAAAATATTAAAATAATGCTAAAACTATGTATATGTACATATCTATAATAAAATTAGCGAATTTTATATACTTTTAGCCCCCTATATTTTCGGAAAGGTAGTTTTCAAAACCTAAAGGGACGATTATCCTCGTTGGGCCCTATGTAGTTTCGTGCTTGCTCGCTACCTATTCTAATGATAGAATCGTTTCCCGGTTATTATTTGTTAATAAGATTTTATTCGTCAATCTAGAATTCCTATAAAAAAATTCAGCGTATGGAGTAACTGAGAATAAATCTCATTAACAATTGAAAACATATCCACAAAATGAGAAAATAAATTTGAATGTAAGTTTTATGAATAGAATTTTTATGAATCAGGTACCTAATCTAGAATTCCTATAAAAAAATCCAGCGTGTGGAGTAACTGGAAATAGACCCATTAACATATGAAAACATATCCACAAAAAGAGAAAATAAATTTGAATATAAGTTTTATGAATAGAATTTTGTGAATCAGGATACCCAATTTAGCATGATATCATATCGCTTGAGGGTGTATTAATCTAAAATTGTTAGATTAATTTTTTCTTTTACGATTTACGATGCACCCCAACCAAATTGGCACCTATTAACAAGGTTACTTTTGGAGCCTAACTTGGTTGACAACTTAGAAAGAACAAGGTTTAATAATTGTTTTAGAACCTGGCTAGATAACTCTACAGGGGTTGTGACAACTTAGAAAGAACAAGGTTTAATAATTGGTTTAGAACCTGGCTAGATAACCCTATAGGGGTTGTTGAGGTAAGATAATATTATATACAGATGATGGGTATTTATCTTTGGCATATATATGGAAGAACATATGCACTTTTTTTTTGAAATGGGTTTTGAGGTTAAAGGCTAAAAGGGTTTAAGGGAGATTAAGAGAATTAACTCACAATCACTCAAGCGGAATTTTAGCAAAATTGATTTTTTTATTGCTCTCAAAACTTGGTCGTACATACCTCTTCTTACAAAGACTCACTTTGTTTCTCACTCAATCACACTTATATTTCACTTTGGGTATTCACTCAATTACAAGTTTCAATTCAACACATTAATGCCTATTTATAGATTACACAATCGACTCTCTATCTCTGGAATTCTCTCTAACTATCTAGCCTAAGACTACTCTAGAAGACTCGAGCAATAATTTTATTTTACATCAAGGTACCTCCTTTGAATAACACCACAACACTAGACTATTCTAGATTGGATCAAGTTCATCCATTACTCTTTTTTCACACTGCAGAACTCTCTAGATTTAGTCTAGTTAACTCTAGGATTATCTGGTACTTGTTTTATCCATAGAAAATCAATTTTACTCTTCCAACATCCTCCGTTAAACTTGATTTTCTTGTTGCTCCAAGTCGTATTTTCACGTTCACGAAATCTTTGTCTATTCGTGTTTCTACAAGTGTGTTTTTGATTTGGTAGTTGTTCGTAGCCTTTTAATACACATACCGTCTTTTATCTCTCTCTCTTTCTCTTTTGGCATTTTCTTGCTATTGTAGAGCTTCATAACTTCAGGCTTTGTGACATTACTTTTTGTCCTATTTCTTCCTTTTGCAATTTTTACAGCTTCTCTAACCAGTTCACAACTTGCACAGTGACAAAACAATGACGCAGGATCTGCGTAGATCTCATGTAGACTTTTCGTCCATAAAGGCCTTTTTCCTGAGCTTTCTTCCGACGAAGAAGGTTCAATACGCTCTAGTCTTGGAGGTGATGGAGGTAGTGAAATTTCTTGCACAACTGGTTCTAGTGGCTCTTGTTGTTCTTGTTCTTGTTCTTGTTCTTCTTCCAGGATCGGGAGAAAATTATACTCTTTTTATTGAACATCAAAGTACCAGATGCCTTCTTCATCAAACTCCATATCTCAGCTTTAACGACTTTCCGGTTGGTCGGATCGTAGAACTTATCCGTTGGGTAGAAAGTCATAACCGATGAATATATACTTGACACTCCTGTCACGAGCATATGTAATACTTCCAAATACTGGTAAGTGTGTGCCGGTGGGTTTTACTCCACTTCATGATTCTTGAGGGGTCATGTTCCACACATTTCTTGTGGGGCACCGGTTGATCAAATAAACCGCACAATCACCTACTTCAGCCAAAAATCCTTGGGAACTCTCTTGGTCTTCAACATACTCGGGGCCATGTTCAGAATCATTATATTTCTTCTTTCAGCAATTCCATTTTGTTGAGGTGTATATGGAACCATAAGAGGGCGACGGATTCCATTGTCTTCACAGTAAGCCTCAAACTCCTTCGAAATAAATTCACCTCCTCTGTATGATCGCATAGCCACCATTTCAAAGCCACTTTCTTTTTCAACAAGGGATTTAAATTTCTTGAAATTGGAGAAAACCTTCGATTTTTATTTTAAGAAATAAACCCAGGTTTTTTGACTAAAATCATCCACAAATATGAGGAAATAATTATTTCCACCATAAGAACTTGGATTTAAATGTCCACAAACATCTGCGTGAACCAACTCTAGCGGCCTTGTGGCTCTTGTTAATGTTTCCTTAGGAAGAAAATTTCTGAAATGTTTCCAAGTAAACATCCTTCACAAAGTTGATCCAGGTGGTCTATACTTGGAAAACCTCTAACCACATTTTTCTTGGACAATAACTTTAATCCTCCAAAATTGAGATGGCCATACCTAAGATGCCAGATCCATGACAAGTCTTTCACACAAGCTGTAAGACATCCCGCGACGTTATTTTGAATGTTTGAATAAAACATTTTATTTCCCGTAGTTAGCACTTTGGCAATCAACTTTCTTGTCTTATCTATTATAAGATGACTAAGGTCCTCCATATTCATCTAATAGCCTTTTTCTAAAAGTTTTCCCAAACTTAGTATATCCATTTTTACTTTAGGGACATAATAAACTTCATACATGAACTGATGACTTCCATTTTTCAACCGAATCAAAAATTTTCAAAGACCATTAACCAGAGTTTTTGCTCCATTTCCAAATGTCACGTTGCCGGAAACTGATTCATCAAGCTCCACGAACTTCTTCTTCGTAACGCACATATGGTTGATTGCTCCCGTATCAAGCACCCACGTGCAATTTTCATCATAATCACCTCCTTTGTAGGCCAACGGCAAGGTTTGGACTTCTTGATTTTCTTTACTAACATAATTAGCTTCCTCGTCTATGCCATTTGAAGAAAATCGACACTCCGAACCATAATGACCAAGATTATGACAATTATAGCATTCAACTTGAGATTTGTCATACTTTGTCCAATTAGTATTGCGCCTTGAGTTATTTCCTCTGCCATGACCTTTTGTGAAGCTTGACCTCTAGCCCCTCTGATCTTCATCATTTGGCTTGCCTCTTAGAGTTTGCAATCGAACATTTTTTACTTTATCCACATCTTTGAAGGAATTTTGTAAAATCTCTCATGCTTTCTTTGCATTGGCCGCCCTTGGTATATTCTCAAATGAAGATTCATCCATTCCTTGATATATGGGGTAGAGAGCTTTTTTATCTCTTTTTCTCGAACTACGTAGCGTCTCTCTTTCATTTTACGGAAGTACGACATCATCCTACGGTTCGGCATAACCTTTCTTTACTATCTCCCAAGCATCTTGAGAGCCTAACAACACCTTCATTTGGATCGACCAATTTTCATAATTATCTTTGCTTTCGGAACTTTAAACGGAAATATCTCACTATCTATTTAAATCTTATGCCTCTGACACCACTTTGTTGGAGATGGGTTTTGAGGTTTAAGGCTAAAAGGGTTTAAGGGATATTAAGAGAATTAGCTCACAATCACTCAAGCGGAAGTTTTAACAAACTAAATTGTTTTATTGCTATCAAAACTTGGTCGTACATACCTCTTCTTGCAAAGACTCATTTTTTTTTTCACTCAATCACACTTATACCTCACTTTGGGTATTCACTCAATTACAACTTTCAATTCAATACATTAACGCCTATTTATAGATTACATAACCGACTATCTATCTCTTGAATTCTCTCTAACTATCTAGCCTAAGAATACTCTAGAAGACTCGAGCAATAACTTTATTTTACATCAAGGTACCTCCTTTGACTAACACCACAACACAAAACTATTCTAGATTGGATCAAGTTTATCCATTTCTCTTTGTTCATACTACAGAACTCTCTATATTTAGTCTAGTTAACTTTAGGCTTATCTGGTACTTGCTTTAGCCAGAGAAAATCAAGTTTACTCTTCCAACACTTTTATATTTGAAGGAAAGCAAATGACTATTGTTTTAGGATAAATTAGTAAAAGAGAGACCAATCCTAGTCACAACAAGGACTACACCTTTCCTTGTTGGGTAAGAGAGAGAAAACCCTTTCTTGGTATTGTCCTTTCCCTTTTTATAGACTTTCCTCTTTTTCCTTTATCCTGACATATGTACTTTTGAACCTTCTAATATTACTAAAGAGCCATCTTCTTACTTTTACCCCTTTTTTTCCCTTTTATCCCCCATATACCCCCATATCTTTATGGATATTTTCCCAAGGTCTTGGGCTTAGTCACCAAGTTCCTATTTAACTACGGGCTCAATGCCTCATAGTAGAGATAACTTCCCTTATCCATAAGTGGTCATTTTTCAGGTATCAACATTAGTCCCCTGACTATTGAGCCAACTGTGAGGCAGTCAAATAGTCAGTTTACACGTCACCAGAGCAGCTTCTTTTTTATTAAATCCTTGATGTGTTTTCCAAAGCCTTCACGAAGCTTGAGTTCCTGATTAAACATGTTACCATGAGCTCAGTAGTCAAAAGTTCCACTATATAGCATCCCCTTTTTTACTGTACGCATCCTCTCTCCTTGCCATTTCTTAATGTTGAACAACCCATCTAAACACTCCTCGGCGGATGAAGAGGTGGTAGAGAAAATAGAGAATAAAGCCGAAAAATCGCAGGTACAGGTCGATTCTGGAAGTCATTCCGATGACAGAAGCCTCCCTATGCCTGTTGATGGAATCTCTTACTCTATGCAAGAAATTCTTGGTAACCAAGTTTTTATGGGGAAAAACGAATTGAAGGTTATTTTGGGAAAAATAGGGTGAACATGTGAAAATTCGCCCAATCCTTAAAACATTTGTGATGTTGAAGAACTTTGTTTAGATTCGAGAGTTCAATCTGTACAATCCTGGCCTAAACCAAGCAATGGCCGTTCTAATCTTGCTTCAGTCACAATATGAAAAGGAGAAGGGTTGGTCTTAGGGAGGGAATCGAGAGAAGAATGAGGTAAGAGTATCAGACTATGTAGGATGTAGGTTGTGTGAATAGCTATCAACAAGTTCTTCTGTGTGAGAAAATTGGATGATCAAGATTAATTAACTTGAATTGCTCTATTTTAGAGTGAACTGGTTGTCGTGTAAGAACTTGAGGACCTATGTTCAATAGATTGAACATCTATTTATATCATAGCTATTGTAACCACTCGACCTCTTTTCTGGAAGAAACTGTCGCTGGTTGAATAGTGGTGAAATGGTGAAAGTGGAGAAGGTGTTGAAAACTTCTCTCCACTTCGATTAAGGTTGAATATTCAGTTACTCAACCTCCCACCCCTCTACTCAACTGCTATCGATCTTTCCAGAACTTCTCTTTAGTGGGTGTACTGGTGCACCACATGTCGTAGACCGCCAGACCAAAACCTTAATTAGTATCCCCCTGTTTGTGACATTTGATGTCTCGTATAATATTGTAGCATTAAGCACTACTGAAGTTAATTCGATTGAGACCTTCTCAATAGGTCTCTTGACTGAAGACTCGTCTTACTTGACTAGATGATGAGTCTGTCTTGTTTGATTTGACTGGTGAATCTAGCAAAATAAAATAGATACGTCTTTCTTGACTAGCTTATGAGTCTCGCAGACTAGAAATATGTATTTATTTGTAAATATGGAATAATGTGTCCATCTTAGTGAATTTTGCATTGACATGTTTATTTTGTAAAGATAAGTGTATGATGTTGAGCATGAAAGATTGTATGTGAAGCCTCATACAAAAATATATGTGAGAGAAGCCTAGTATAGTTTAGGATTTGTCAAACCCTAATTTATTCAGGTGAAAGAAGAAGAGGAGACAAAGTTTTGGCCCTCACGTGAAAGGAGAAGAGGAGGAGCACCAAACTTGGTCCTCACATGAAGAGAGGAGAGGAAGGGTGTCAAGCTCTAGACTTGAAGCAGAAGTCTCATGGTTTTACTCTTTGTACTCATCCTCACATGTTGAGGGTAGAAGAGTAAAACGTCATCTTTTGACAAGAAGTAAAATGTCAAAATTTTGATAAGAGCCTAGACGTCAAATTTTTTGATAAGAGTCTAGACGTCATAAATTTTGATAAGAGTCCAGACTTCATAAATTTTGATAAGAGTCTGGACATCAATTTTTTTGACAAGAATCTAGGCGCTCGTATTTTACTCTTTTCACTCAGCCTAACATATTGAGGGTAAAAGAGTAAAATTTTCAAATATTTTGAAAGAAGCATGATGTCCATGCTAGGAGTGAAGCCGTGCAAGCCTTGCTCTTATAAATCAAAATTCCCAAGCAAGAAAGCAAGACGTATGCAAAATTTAGGGTTAGCTTTCCTAATTTTTGAAATTAGGGTTTAAAGTTCTTCGACACAATTTTTTACAACGTTTAAAGTGTTGCAAAACTGTTTCTAAACCCTAATTAAGGTTAGAAGATACCTTTTGTCACACTTTTTACAATGTTATAAGTGTTGCGAATTCATCTTCAAACCTTAATTAGGGTTTAGAATATTTTCTGTCACACTTTTGTAACGTTTGCAAGTGTTACAAATTTATTTTCTAACCCTAATTAGGGTTTGAAAGTATTTTGACACAATTTTGACACGTTTATGTGTGTTGCGAAGCGTTCAAAACCCTAAATTGAATTATTTCACTCGTTTGCATTAGTTGTCTCTTTAAGCAAAGGATTAATGCGACTAAGGTGGGGTTTTAGCTAGCAGAAGCTATGAGATTGTGTCTGTCACAATTTTGATTTCAATTTAAGCACATCTGTGGTACTTTAATTAAACAAATAAAAATATATATATAGAGAGAGAGCTATATATATGTAGATTTTTAATAGGTTAATATTGTGTGAATATTAACATGGATAATTTGGGAATTCAGCTGTGGAATATAGTACCAAAAATAATACTCAAATTGCTCTACACTAATGGGAAACCCATCTAGGAAGTTGAGATTTTATATAAAAATCATAAAACATCTTGGATTGTTGCAGTAAGAACCAGTGCTGTTCTAATGATTTTGTATAGTAATGAATAATGTATCGATTTGATCGTATATGTAGTTGGCCGTGCATACAGACAAAAGACAGGGATAAGTGGATGAGAGAGAGCAGGGATAAGCGCCTATTCAAGAATTCTTTTGCAGAATTTTAAAAGTTTAGTACTTCTCACACCCACGTCTTGAGAGACAATTTACTATTTTATCCTTGTCAAAAACCCACCATCTACAACAAGATTTGTGAAAATCCATGAGGTCCGAGGTTTTTGATGATGGTTCGCGAATAACCCCTACTGATGATCATCTCGATTCTCGCCTGATTAACTTGAATTTGATGCCTTTCTTTTCTTCTCCCAAATAGCTTATTCACCCCGAGGAAGGCGACCTCCCTCTCCATGCTTTTAACAAAATCCTGCTTATGGCTATCCAACGTGGGGATTATCACCTTCCCACTATAGACTCGCGTTCCTTGGTTGGGATTTCTCTTCTCTGGGAGTCTTGGGTTGTATATATCAGTTCCAATCCTAGTCATTTATCTATGCTCCGATCCTTGGGGATTGACGATGCCATAAAGTCATCTTTTTATCGCGTGGTTTCCAAGTGTAAAAGAGATATGGTGTGACTTTATTTGCATTGGATATCTCAGGTTCACACTTTCTTTTTTTATTGGGGGTGAAGAAGCTCCTATTTGGGAAGATTTCGTTGCTTTAATGGGATTGCCAATTCACAGGTCTCATCTATATCACGAGGTGGCCATATATCAGGCTATGGATGACTCAGACAAGGCTCCGCGATCCTATCTGATTAGTTACAAGGGTAAGTCTCGATAGTCAGTGGAGAAAGCATGGTTAGATTAGAAAAATCAACCAAAGGGAGAACCGTGATGACCGCGACTTCAGCAGACCAGGGGAAATCTTTGATAGTCAGTATCAAAAATGCGCCAACTTGCCCCCAGGGGGGTGTTATTGTTGCAAAGAAATCGGCTAAGGGAAAGTCCATGGTCGCCTTGGTTTCGATGAAGCAAGAAAAAGTTTTGAAAGTTAGTGATACGGGTCTCCCATCCGACGAGGAGATCATGGACAGCTCCATGAAAGCTCATGCCACTTTGTTGTCTGGTCAAGCCGTTCAGAAGAGAGTTCATGTTGATCGTGATATCAAGATGAACAAGCGTGTCTATTTTCCTTTATGGATGAGATATTGGGCCCCAACTCCTTCTAGCAGTAAAGTTGGTTCTCCTGCTTGGGAGGAGGAGATCCCCTGTGCCGAATTATCAGCCTTTCTTCTTTATTGGCTTTATAATGATATTTTCGAACTCAAACCCCTTGATACCATTAAGAGTGAGCTTGTGCCAATGGCCGTGTTGATATCGTGATGCATCTCTTTTTCTTTGGCGCCTATGTTCTTGGGTGGCTTATATCGTCAGCTAGATCTCCTTTGTGAAGATATTCTCATGGTGAACGCTCGTCACAATGTTGACGTTGGAACATTTTCCAAAGTATGCTCCACCGATCAACGCTTTGGCCACTCTTCGTGAGGATAAGGTTATGGAGAAAGATGGTACAATTGAAAGGATCTTTACTACCTACCATTATCCACGTATGGCCCTTTGGCACGAGAAATGGAGATCTACTAAGGATATGCTTGTTCGGTATATGGATGTAGTCATCGAGCTCGAACCTTTCCCTTATCATGATGGTCGCTCTGGTTCCCTACGTTATGATTTCTCTACGGAGATTAAAGAAGTAACCCTAGATTCTTCCCAGGTTTTAGCGGTCGACGACTTTGATTCTGTTATGGACGTGTTACCGGGTTACCTTCCTGGCTTTTACCTGGGAAATTTGATAGTGATATCTTACAACTCCGATCGTGTGGCGCGCCAGCTGGTTTTTGACCAAGGGGTCCCTCATCCTTTCTCGCGTTCGTTCTCTACTAAAGATGTAAATGTTAGGAGTAGCTTCTATCGCTTCGTTTTCAAAGGAGAGACACAGTTGTCCGATCGGTCAATCGATTTTTATTTTCTGCAAACATCCCCAATGCGTGCTCTCTCCGTCTCTCATAACTGGTATTTGTTTCGTATGGAGATCCGCAGGTAAGATTTAAACTTCCTTTTACGGCTTCCAGTACACCCACCTGTGTTATCCTCGGATGATCTTAAGTTGATGCATGCGTCTAGTCATATCGAGTTCGATGCATTTGTGGCAGAAGAGCAGGGCCTTTGGCCTAGTTCGAAAGGGCAATCCCTGACCCTCATGACTACCGGATAGACTCCTCCAACTAATGATGATCTGTTAAAGAACGAGTCTAAAAGGGGATTGATGCCTCCGCCTCCGTCAAGGAAGAGGCCGGCTAAAATTCAAATCCCTAAGCCGTCTTTGATCTCTTCTAGGAGGGTGTGTCTGGTGTTTAAATTTTCTTTTGTTTACCTCTTCTCTTTCCCCCCATTTTTTATGGAGATGGTCGTGTGTTGTCCAGGTAGTGATGTCTCTATCGTGTCTCATTTTCAGGATAAAACCCAGGTTGTCGCAAGTCCTTCTTCTTCTTCTTTTGCGGAGCGCATCCGTAACTTGAGTGTTGATTTGACACATAATAGTGGGGCCATATCTCCTCGTATAAATATCATATCTTTTGATCCCCTGGTCGTCACTACTTCTTGGTCTAGGGATCAACCTTGTGAAATGCCTACAAGTTTGCTTAGTTCCAGCTATCGTGGTTCTTCTCATTCCCCAATTGGCATATCTCAAGGCCATGTGAAGATTCTTCTTCTTCTGGTGATTTTTTCTTTCCACGTGTCACCTTCTTTATTTCGTGTTTGTCTTTTTTAGTTTGGTTTTTTATCTTATTTATATTTTTGTCCTATTGCCTTCTTGTGTGTATATGTTTCTTACGTTTCTTTTTAGGTTCTGCTAGAGATTCTGGCTTTACTTCGGGATCCTCTTCCCCTTATTCAAATCCTCCCAAGCCTTCTCCCGCTCGGATACCTTCTTCCGATCCGCCACTTTCTGAGGTTAGTTCCATGTTGTTGTTTTTTTTTTACGTGAAATTATTCTTTCCCCTTTTTTTGTGAGAAATTATTCTCCCCTTTTTTTTAACGAGACAAATAAGATGGTTCTATTTTTCAATCTTTCTGACTTGCTCCTACGGAACCATGGTCGAAAAAATTATTTTTTATTATTTTTCTTGAGAAATTATTCCCCCCCCCCCTTTTTTTTAGAATATGAAAAATGCGGTAACTACTCCGTTTTCAAAAAGGATGCCTCAAGCGTGGCAAGTGGCTCAAAGCGTGGGTGACATATTGAAGGTAACTTTGTCTCGGATACACCCATGGGAGTAGACGACGCTGATTTTTAGTTGAATCGGAAGTTCCTAAGTTCCGTTTTTCTACTGTTGTGACCGCTGATGAAGCTGGAGCGGATAAGTTTTATAGACTGGTTCATGGATTGTGGGTTCCTTCTCATATGACTGTTACTTATAGACAAATAATAGAGCGGAGTGGCCGCTTAGTGCAAAATAATGTCATTAAAAGCATGAAGATTTTAGTTTTCATGAACAGGGGTCTGCTCGAAGCTGCAAAAGGGCTTTCTCGTGTTGGGGATGTTCTTCCTAGCGCCGATAAGATGAATGATTGAGAGAATTCTATTCTTATAGATGTGGATTTTCAATTTCCTGTCACATGGCTGGGCCAGGTGCTGAACACAGTCAAGGGAAAACATGATCCCCATAATAATCTCTTGGTGGAGATTGCCGAACTGGAACGGGACATTGAGGCCTTGGCACGATCGGCTGCGGAGAAGAAGACCTATCTAAACAAACTCCCCTCGGCTGCTTATGGTGCCACTAAAGCGGCTATACAAGCTAATACCACAGTGGATCAGGCACGCGGGGAGATTGAGAAGAAAAAATAAGATTTGGCCTCTTTTGAGTGGGTCATTTGATTTCTTATTACTGTGAGCATTTGTTGTGTTTTTTCTTTGTATTAACTGGTTCTCTTTCGTTTTCCCTTCCCTTGGATGATGATGATTTTTCCCCCCCCCCCCCCCCTCCCCCATTTTTTTTTTTTGAGATTTTACGATGGTGTGTCCGTTAATCCAATGGTTATTAAGTATTTGTGGTATTTATTATGGTTATGTTTATGTGGTAGTTTGGAACAAATGATAGATGGTCTGTTAGAAGCATGTATCAATGCAGAGACGCGGTGGTAAGAAACGCATGTCGCCCGTGATGTGGTTCATGATCGATGGTATCATGCTAGCATGATCTATCATTTGTTTCCGATTCGTGAAATTGCTGTCGCTGCTCTTGAGGCTGCTTATTGTGTGTACAGACTGGAAGATGATGATTTGAACAACGCCGAAGGATCCCTCATGGAGGCTACTGAGGCGCGTTGGAGAGTTGACCAAGATATATATCGTACCAACAAGTTGCTTAGAGCTCTTCGTGTTATGGGTATTTAGTTAATCCCTTTCCATTTTGTGATTATTAAATGGCAGGATAACTACTTTCGGATGTGTCCTATTTATATTTGCTCATTTTTTTAATCAATTATCTCCTTTGTTTTATGATTTTCGGATATTGGGAATTTTTCCGCTTGTTCGTCTTTTTTCTATGTATCTATTAATGTGATATTAAATGCTTGTAATTGGGTTTCTTTTCCTTATTTATATATTGATCTTTCCTCATTTAGTAATTTATTAGTTTTTACATGTTCTTCGTGATTCTTTCGTCCCTTGTTGTCTCTTTTATGGTGCGTGATCCATTTAGCCGAGTCAATGGTTTTGGCCTGGCTACTTAGACCCATTTAGTCGAGTCAGACCAGCTGACTCGTGACTGGCTCACCCAATCTACTTTGACAAGTTCTGACTCTGACTAGGACTTTGACTCAGTTGACCAACTTTGACCGGTGACTGGTTTGACTTTTTCGGTGACTTCCGACCATTTTTCAGGACCTCCGACAACCAATTTGGACAAAAACTTCAGTGGGTTATTTCTCATGTATGGGCTAGTAGATGGACTTATTGGACTTGGGTTTATATTTGGAAATTGAAGAGTTTGACCTAGATTTAGAAAAACAAGAGGAGTTATAAAAGAGAGTTTTCTACAACTCTAATACACTTTTACAACTGATTTTTGGGATCAAGGAGCAAGAGCCATTATTCTCTTTCACGCATCTAGGGTTTGAAATATTTTATCTTCTTCTTTAACTTTATATGTCTATGAACTCCACAATTATGAGTAGCTAAATGCATATTATTGGTTAAGGATTAAAGTTAATTTCTCAAACATGGTATTTGATTAATACATTAGTTTTGTCTCAATATTTGTCGTTTATGATTCATTGTATATAACTTTTGCATGATTTGAACACTTCGTTGGTTGAGTCCGGAATCAATTTAACTTGTTTTCATCTCTAAGCTAAATTAGGGTTTTCAATACGAAAAAGTTAACGAATTTTGATTTCAATTAGTATAAGTGTGGTTGTTTCTTGTAGTGATACATCCTAGCAAACACATATGAATCATAACCTTTGTTAAATTGAATTAGTGTGTTTTCCACGTTCAATTGCATTGATTAACCTTATTTCACAAAACATAATGCTCATGGGGAATTAAACTTGATTAGTACTTTTTACACGTTGGGTTGTCTCTAGGTAGAATTCATACTCGCATCTTTTTAATGTGTTTGTGATGATTTTCAGAAATAAACTGGATATTCTTGAATTCAAGGTATATAAAGGTTTTTGACAATGAGAGATTAAATACCAATTCTAGTTATTGATACAAATACATGTTTGTGAATGATACAATCTCTTAACCAATATCTTCATCATCTTGATTACTTTCAGCTATTTACTTTACTTTCGTTTTAGCTTTTATTACTTTCATAAATTCTGAAAAAAACCCTTGTTACTTAAGAAATTGAAATTGAATAACAACAATAGCCTCCCGTGGAACGAATCCTTCTTACTATTGTGCTCATATTTTGTTAAAGTGAGAAAGTGAATATAATTTTGATGTGCTACGACACAAATCATGACTGTTGTGTGTGGGGTGTTGGCTTGGCCGAGTAGGGGCGCTTTGCACTCTACTGCTCTTGTGACCATTGGTGTTTGTTAAGGCCGGATAGGGGCGCTTTTCCCTCTACCGCTCTTGTGACCATTAGTGTTTGTTTGGGTCAAGCAGGGGCGCTTTGCCCTCTGCCGCTCTTATGAATATTAGTGTTTGTTTGGTTCAGGCAGGGGCACTTTTCCCTCTGCCGCTCTTTTGACCATTTCAATTATTTGGGCTCCGCTTTTATGATTGTTGTACTTATTCATTTCATTCATCATCATTTACCAGATATTAAACAAAAAAATGGGTCACTTAATTAAAATTTTCCATCTTACATATCATTGTCTACGCATGGAAACTCTTCAACCATTTTGATGGGGGTTTTGATATTGGATCCATCCATCTGCATTAGGTGATAATACCCACTCTTCGCGGCTTTTCTAATGATGTAGGGACCTTCCCAATTAGATGCAATTCTCTAGCGCTCGCGTCGCGCGGCACATGTGGTGCAATCTTGAGTACTAAATCATCAATTTTAAAAACCCTTTCTCTGACTCCTTGGCTGTAGTGTTTAGTAACAAGCCTCCTGTATTCCTCGACGAAGTATTCTTCTCTGGATCTTCTTTCTTCTATTGTGTCTAAATGGGCGAATCGGTTGATCTCATCCGGCGTGGTGTGACTTTCCATGGCAACCCTTGCAGATGAAATGGCAATCTCAGCTGGTAAAATAATATTTTCTCCATAAACTAGGGAATATGGAGACGCTCATGTTGAACTGCGTTTGGATATGCGCTACGCCCATAAAGCCAGTGGAAGATTCTCATGCCATCCACTGTGGTGGTCGTGCACGATCCTGTTGAGAATCCTCAAAAGAGTCTTATTAGTTGTTTCCATTTGACCGTTTCCTTGAGGGTAAATGGGGTAGACGTGTGCAGTCGGATATTTTACTGATCGAGTAATCCATTGACGTATTTGTTAACAAACGACTTGGCTTTATCGGCCATGATTATCATCGGAGCTCCGAATCTGCATATTATGTGCTCCTTAATAAACACGGCAATAGTCTCTCCAGCGTAATCTTTCAGAGGAATCACCTCTACCCATTTCGAATTGTACTCAGTCGTCGTAATAATATACTTGTGCCACTTTGAAGAATTTGGATTTATTAGCCCGATCAAGTCTAGACCCCATCTATGAAATGGACAAGGTGTGACGGTGCTATGTAATTGAGTGTGAGTTACATAGATTAATGGCACGTGTGTTTGATAGCTTATGCATTTCCTTACGTGCATCATTGTGTTGATTTCTATGGTTGGCTAGTAAAACCCACACTCGTAGATTTGTAAAAACAGCTTACGTATTCCTTGGTGTTCCGCGTCGTGGGACTTGGTCATTACCATTACCGCTTCTTCCTTAGACAAACATCTCATGAACGCGTTCCCATAGCTTCTTTTGTATAGGATACCTTCGTTCATGAAGAATTTGCCCAATTTATTTTATATATTGAGTGCCTCTTGCCTACATTTGAGGAGTTTACCATGTTGGATGTAATCGATATAAGGCTGCCTCCAGTCATCCTCTTCTACCATGCACACTTCTGCCGGCTGGGGTGGCGCTTGGAAACCTTGCAACTGTCTTGAATAGCTGCTGCATGAGCTGCCATACTTGGACAATATACTCCTAGCTTTTGCAGACGTCGGTATAATCGAACACTACACGGCTCCTCGTATATCCTCTGTATCGTTTCTTCTACCTCCTTTTTATTTAGACAATGTTCCAGTGACCCTCCGGGTGCTCGATGGTAGAGAGTTCCCCGAACAGTTAAAAATTGCTTTAACACTTTTATTAGGATGACCGGCTCTCCCTCAGTTTTATCTAGGTCCTCCAGGTATATCTTCCGCGAATCATCCACGTCGTCGAAGGTTCTATCTTCCCTCCATGTACTTGGAAGGTCTCTCCACTTCATTGTTATAGTTCCTTCTTCCTCATTGTTTAGCTGAATTTTTTCCGTGAGTGTTGCTAGGGCGTCCGCGTGTCTGTTCGAGTTCCTCCTGGTATGTTCGATTGTGGTTGACCCGACTTTCGTCATTAAGATCTGTGCCTCAGCCCGATACGGTGTTATATGCGCTTCCTTCACTTGAAACTCGCCATTGACTTGAATGGCAACCAGCTTGGAATCTCCCCTAACCTTTAGACTCCCAGGGTCGAGCTTTTCAATATCAACGCTTCATATTCTGCGATATTGTTGCTACAATGAAAATCTAGCTTGAAAGAGTAAGATTAGAGTTCCATCGTCGGAGCTTCAAACACAATGCTGACTCCTCCGAACCTCTCATATGAGGATCCGTCGAAGGACATGATCCATGGTTTCTTCCACTCCGCTTCTTCTACTTCTCCTGGTACGTCGTCATGGGTAATCATATCCTCGTCTCCCAGGAAGGCCGCCAAAAGATCAACGATTGCTTGGCCGTGAACCCCCCTAGGATTCTGATACCTTATTTCGAACTCAGACAGTTGGTGGAGCCACCTAGATGTCTTCCCTGTTA
The DNA here is from genome assembly GCA_023531435.1 of Papaver californicum. Lineage (NCBI taxonomy): Eukaryota > Viridiplantae > Streptophyta > Magnoliopsida > Ranunculales > Papaveraceae > Papaver > Papaver californicum. The sequence continues at coordinate 1,688,574 of JAJJMC010029784.1, read as the reverse complement.
GGATTGCTTTGTTGCTAAGTATGTAATGGGATAAAATGCTGCAACGACGATGGTTTCGTATATTAATAGGTACGACCTTAGTTTTGGAGCCACGTATAACAAGGATAAGCATGCTTGTTCCACCTTTGGGTAACGTAACTCAGCGTCCTTCAGGATTCGGCTAACATAAGAGATGGGTGACAGGTTGTCATTCCCTCTGTCTTGTGATAGGACTGCGCCTATTTCTACATTGGTGAAGACGGTGTAGAGGTAAATGGGTTCTCCCTTCACCGGGGGTTGAAGTATCTGCGGACTGATCAAATATTGTTGGAGTTTGTTGAAGGAGTCGCATTGAATCTCCCCCCATTCGAAATTGACATTCTTTTTTAACATCGGAAGAAACGTAGTCAGGAGCTGGGTGAGCCCCGGGATGAAGCGTCTTATCCTTCAGATGAAGGTTTATAGCTTCTTTAAGTCTTTGGGAGGCATCATGATGGTTATGGATTTTACCTTGTCGGGATCGACCAGTATCCCTTTGTCTGTCATCATGAAGCCTAGGAATTTTTATGAGGTTACATCGAACCCACACTTAGGAGGGTTCATCTTCATTTTGAATTTGCAGCATCGCTCAAACGCTTGTCTCAAGTGCGTTGTATGATCTTCCCTTGCTTTTGATTTTACTACGATGTCATATATGTATACTTCAATGATTTGATGTAAGAGATCATGGAAAATCAGTGTCATTACCCTTTGATAAGTGGCTCCGGCGTTTTTTAATCCAAAAGGCATGACAACGTAGTAGAAGTTACTGTATGGTGTTTGGAATGCCGTATTGAACGCGTCTTCTACCGCCATCCTGATTAGATTGTATCCGCTTAAACCATTCATGAACGAGAACATCCTGTGGTCGCCTGTGGCATTCACCAAAGCGTGTATGCATGGTAATGGAAAATCATCTTTCGGGCATGCTCGGTTGAGGTCTCGGTAATCCACACAATATCTAATCTTTCCAATATTTTTTACAACTAGTACCACGTTAGCCAACCATGTTGGGTGCTGTATTGGTTTAATGAATTTTGCTTCCAACAGCCTCTCCACTTCCTCCTTGATCGCTAGGTATGTCTCTTGTGGAAAGTAACAGCTTCTTTGTTTGACTGATCGGAACTCGGGCGACATGATAAGCGCATAATTCGTACATTTCTACCGTCTAATTTATATTTTCTAGTACTTTGAATTATATTATTTTTATTATTTTTATGTATTTTTAGGTTGCATCACTAAAATACTAGTTACAAGAAGAACATGGCTAAATCCACTTATATTATGTGTCTTTTTCACATATGTTATTATGCCTGCTTTTGTTGAGCATACTGCTATGAATTGGATGACCGAATAGCAGCTGGACGTGAATTAGTGTTGTTTACATTGTGCTCATAGGCTCTGGGAACAGTCTGACGGTCTTTTGCAGGTTTTGTGGGTAAAGAGAGAAGAGAGTCGGCTGTATGACGAAAGCTTAGGATGTTGACCGAATAGTTGGCATGATATGTGATTGATGATGGCTGGTAAGGTACATAAACAAGAGAAGTAGTGCTGTTATGGCTTTGGTGTTGGGTATAAAGAGATGGACGTTCAGTTGAGGCATAATAGTACGGCGGAACAAAAGGCTAGAGAGAAGAATTGGATGAGACAAAGGAAAAACAAGAGACGTCACATGAAGAAGAGAGCCATGGTGTCAGGTGCTCTTTCAGTTTGAGTTGCTATGATGCGGCTAGGTTGGTGACATGGTATAAAGAGAAGGAATGAGTAGCTGAGAAAGAAGAAGGCAGGCTATGATTGGCTTTTGACTGTAGGATGTATCGTTAAGTTATAAGAAAGAAAGAAAGAAGTGAAAAGACTGATGGGTGTTGTGGCTTAGTGTTGCTTTCATAGGATACCGTATAAAGTGGATGGTTGATTGGTGAATGAAGTAGGAAGGTTAGGCGTCAGCTAGAGGCTAGGTTTGATGGAGAGGTACGGCTGGGATAGCTATGTGGTAGTTTTGTTCTAGGTGTTGTACGTGATAGGAGTATGAAAGAGGGGTTAAGAAGAATGTGAAAGGAAAGTTAGAAACATAGTCTCACACTTTCTGTTTTTAGTTTATGTTTCGGTCACGGCATCGTGGTCACATGAAAGATTCAGCTAGGGCGTAGACTATTCAAGTGAGAAGTCAGAAGCAGGTATAAAAGGGAAGAGAAGGAAAGAAACAAGGGAGGCTGCACGGTGGACTCTTTTCTTAGGTTTTCTTTTCTGGAGTGCGGATGAAAAAGTGTACAGGAGTCTTGTGCGGCTAGGGAGGCGTGAAGAAGAGGAGTTGTCTGTACAATTCTAAGAGGCGGACGAAAGGGTTTTTGACGGTGGTGCTGTATACAGTAGAACTGAACAGAAGACGGAGAAGACGACAATTCTTTCGAAATCTGGTTTAATCCTCTCTACTATTCTTAATTATTTTTATGGGTTTTAAGAAATCCATTTTCATGTTCTAATTAATGTGTAACTAGGATTTTATGTTGAAGCCATTTTTGGTACAAGACTAATTAAATTGAATGATTGAGTAATAGACCATTATTATTTGAATAGATTAATTCCATGATTTTGTTTATTGATTAAATCTAAATTAGTTGTCGTTTCACCGATTCTGTACAATTCAGTAACCTATGCGCAGAATCAATAGGATAATAAATATGTTTGTCTACTTTTTAGATATTCCATGCTTTAGTTAAATCTTTAGATGGGGTATGCTTTTTAGAGCTGGATATTATTTGTGAACCTACAATTAGCTTCGTATTATTTTCTCGCTAACGCAATTAGATGGTGTATGCTTCAGACTAGGGCTTTTGATGCGCCATGCTTAGGGCGTCCCAGTGATATTTGCGACTCTAATACATATAATAGGTGATGTCGATAGAACGAACAATAAATGAATATTCATGAGTTATGTTTTATTTCAGTAATTAAATAGAAATAATAGTGGATACTGAAAAACCCTGGTTACCGACTCTCCCATTAGATTTATTTTTATTAGTTTAGTCTGTTTTATTATTTTATTATTTTATCTAAAAATCCAAAAATATTGTTTCTGGTTAGGTTATTAGAGATATTAATTGCAGTAATTCCCCGCTCTCTGTGAGTTCGACCCGTACTTTCCGTTGTCTACCAGTTAGACGCCGTGCGATTGCGGTTATTATATTGGGTAATCCCAAATCACATCAATTTTTGGCGCCGCTGCCGGGGAGCGGTTGTGGAATATTGTAATTAGTATTTTTTATTTTCTAATCGTAGTTTAGGTTTTTATTTTATTTTGTATATATTTATAGTTATTTTATGATTTTTAGTTCTATTTGACTCGTTTTGTGCTTTAGTATCTCTTTTCAGGTACCTTTTCGAGGATGATGAATTCTACTCAGAAGACGTCATCTGAGATGACGATGGGGGAATTAATGTATGGGCCAGGACATAAAGAAATTTGTGCTTTTAATCGTCGCGTGTATGGAACTTGGCATCCACATCGTTCCGTCATACATGGTTATTCTTCAAAAAGGGTAAGTCAACAATCACCCCAGTTTAGAACTAGAGAGTATAACTTGTCTAGTCTTGAACAAAGAGTGAGAGTTATGGAACGCCAGATATTATTTATTGATGATGATCAATATTGTACTGACTCTCAGTTCCAAACAGAAACAAACCTGTTTTTACCACTATTAAAAATTACATCAATTTTTGGCGCCGCCGACGCGGACTTGTTTTTAGAATTGTTTTTAGATTTTATTTTTTAGGTTAATTAGTTTAGTTAGATTTTTATTTTATTTATTTTTATTTGTTCTATTTTACGTTTTTTGGTATTTTCTTTGTATTACAGGTTTTGGATCAAAAAAAAATTGGAGCTAAAGATTATATTGACTGATTAAAAACTTGGAGACAAAGACATAACGAAAAGAACGAAAAAAGAAGACAAGATTTTTTAGTTAATTTTTTTATTTAGGGTTTTTATCTTTCTTTTTAGAAAACTGTATTAGGAAATTCTTATTTTTGTAATTATTTTAGGTATTTTTATTTTTATTATTTTTGGACTTTGGACTTTGAACTTTTGAACTTTATTATTAATTTTTAAACCCTACGGAAGGGTATTTAAATATAAACTGCAACAGGGAAGGACGACAATTACGATATTATCTCGGCCCCTCGGGTTCGTACACTGACATAGGAGTCGGTGGCCTGAGTCGACTACAACCGATTCATCGCCCGTCTGGTACGGGAGGTAAGACTTTAATCACCCACGAATCCCTTGTCAGTGGGTTTTCTGTATTCCTTCGTAATGCATATATGTTGAGGACTTGAATACGGAATTAATTTTCTAGTAAAGGGCAAGGACTGGCCATATAAGATAAGGACTCGGATTTCATCACCGTTTCCTTCTTGCCCGCCTTAGGAACACGTTACCTAACACGAACCTAAGCCTAAAATTTGACTAGAAAGAGACCTATAGGGTAACGAGCTTATTGGAAAATCATTCAAAATGACTATATTGGTTACTTTGTTAGCATAATTTAAAGTTCAGGATGATTATTTTAAGTTGATTAGAGCCGCCTTGTAACCCAGGGAAAAGTTGCCAAAGAGGCAGGGTTATCAAAGCTCCTTAGAGCTTATCCTGCTTCTATTCGACTTAATCTAATTCAGATTGTTCTAAGAGATTTGCTAAAACTATAACTAGTTGCCTTTTTGAAGAATAGAAGCTGGTCTAGAAACAATCTAAGTGGAGCCATCATTCTTTTTGTTTGCTAGATTCAGTAGGTTTGATTTGGTTGAGTCGGCCTTGTTTGTGTATGTTTAGAACCCCTTCCTGTTAGGATTTATTTGCTTAGATTTTTTTTATTTTTTTTGTTTGTAAATTTATTAGGATTTTTTTTAGAAAATGTCGAACTGGTATTATGAGGACCAATACAATGAATATCCGACTGAATTTCAAAATAGACATTATCCATACTATCAACATAGTGTGGATAGTACTTGGGACCACTACCAACCTTCCGAAGGTTATGGTTCATACCAAGGTGATCCCAATTACTATTCATACATGCACCCGTCTTTTGAACATAAAAATGAGCAAAATTCGAGTTCTTTGTCTTGGAGGGATGACCTAGAGCAGTTGCAACCTCGTAATCATCATGAACCTATTATGCCTCTAGAAGAATCACTCAAGAAGTTATCTGAGATGACACATAGGTTTAAATTAAGTGTGAGGGGAACAAATAGTAGTCCAACTCTTTCTCAAGAAGAACCACTCAAGTTGTTGCAACCTAGTACTCATCATGAACCTATTATGCCTCTAGAAGAATCACTCAAGCAGATAACCGAGAATACAAAGAAGATAGCTGAGACTACAAGGAAGATGATTGAAGATAGAAATAGTTTCATGTTAAGTATGAATGAAATATCTGCAAAGAATAATATTGCTCAAAATGATCTTAATTGCCAATACAGTGTTTCCACTTTTACCCTTGATAATAATGATGAATATTTACCTAATTTAGAGGACGAGGTTAGAATAGAAAACACTATGTATTTAGAAAAAGTTCAAACATCTTCATATTATTATGATGTTGATTATAATGTTGATGAAGAAATATTTAGTCATAATGACGAGGAAATTGAGCATAATGATAATAATGTTGTCTCTAGTTTAAATCCTAATAATATTGATGATTATTCACCTATTCAAAAGGAAGAGAAATTGACTAGAGATAACATTGCTTTGGACGGAGTAGTATTTCCTTGTTATTATGAGTATGATGATGTTTTAGAGGAACGAGTTTGTCCTGAGACTAGTGATTTGGAGTCTAACGACTCGAAGACAATAGTCTCTGACAAAGATGATAGACTCATAGAGAATTTTAACGTGATGGATGATTTGATTCAGGTTGATAGAATTGTTTCCTCAGTGGATTTTGATGTCTTAGACACCCAACCTTTTCAAGTCCCAGAGACTCAAGTACCAGTGATCTTAGTTCATCCCTTTTTAGCTACAAATAATATCATCATCAATTATGGAGATGGAATAATTAATATTTCTTTTGGTAAAATGGCTATTGGACTGAAACTTTTTAGTATGAGTAGACAACCTTCTTGTGAGATCTATGATTTAGAAGAAGTGAATATAACTAGTACTTCAGTTCAGAAATCTTTACCAAACACTTCGTTAGAAGATCCATTAGACAAATGCCTAGCCCACTTTGGGTTTGATGTTGACGATTATAGTGTTATTAATGAGGTGAATACTTTGTTAGATTCTGCCCCTTTGATAGACACTTATAATATTTGGAAAGCTAAGTGTGAACCTTTACCAGTTTCTAAGTCTACATTATTTCCTCCTATAGATGAAGCTGAGTGTAGTTCTGACCCTAAAGACCCTAGGATCCAACCAATAGTTTTGAGTCCATCTGAGAGTAGTTTTTACACTAAGTTTGGGGGTATCAATGATTCTTGTGATTATCAAGTATCCCTGCTTAAAGTCCCTCACTTGGGACTTGACATTTATGCCTCTACCATATTGCGAGATTATCTTCATACACTTTTTCCTGAGCCTAACTATGTCCAAAAAGAAGTTCAGTTGTTAGAAACCCATCCTCTGGTTGATGTGGTTTACCCAGGCGATGATACCAAGGTTGACTTTGTTTTCCCACCAAAATATTTTCTTCCATATGTGGGAACGTATTAGTTTCAAATGTGTCAGCTACTAGAATTTGGAACTAAACCTAATTATTATAGGAAATTAGAATCGACACATCTTCTCAAGAATGACCACCACTTTTGTGTTTTCAATTGTGGTCAGTTGTTCTGGTCAAATATGATTGACGTTAGGGACCCACAGCTTTTCAGGTTATTATTATATGGTCCGTAAGTTGTGGCTAATCTTTTCTTAGTCTGGCTGAAGACTTTAAACTTAGCACTTCTTGGGAGGTAACCCATGCTCATGCAACACGGTAATATCCTTCCTTAACTCCTTTTATTCAAGTGGTAACAGTTTCTCCTTATTCAATTTTTTTTTTAATCATTTATTTTTAGAACATTGAGGACAATGTTAGATTTAAGTTTGGGGGTATGGAGAAACTTTTAGTTACAATTTTAAACTCAAGAGTCTAGAAACTTGTGAACAATTAAGGATGACACTAAGCATTCTAGGTAAATGGAAACTTAGCTCTTTTCTATAGGAATCGGTGTGCCCATCTAAATGGTCTATTCATAAAAGGATTCATAGCTCAGGTGTTAGAAATAACATGATAGTTGTCACCATATCTCGGAATCTATCTTGACCATATCACATTCTGTTTTTATTTTTGCAATTTTTGTGTTTCTCTAAGTGATTTGGTGGGGCACCAGTATCAAATTGTTATCACTGCCAGGATGAAGTGTTTGAGATCAAGCCTCATTATTGTATTAGTTAGACCATTATTCAAATAAAAATAAAAATAAATAAATAAATAAGAAAATATTGAATTGATTGACACTTTGATACCAATACATGTGTGTTCTCCCTGTCTCCGTCGCCTAAGCAAGCGTGGAATGCAGGATCCATGAGAACTATCATGTATGTTGTCAATACATTTAAAATATTTTCAATAAATCGACTGCTGGGACCCTTGTATATACCAGCTGAGTCGATAATTAGTTTAAGTAATAAGACTAGTGGGAGTGTATCTTAAGCCATCATCCTGGCACTTACCTTCAGACAGATATGGGAAACACCGTTCACCTTAGTCAACACGTGCAAACTTCATTTTGTCTATATCCATCTTCTAAATGTATTCAAGTGATTGAACTTTGATAGGTTATGAGTATCGTGGCTGAACAACTATTTAAGTAGAGTTTTGAATTCTTGTATAAATTTTAGTACACTGAGTGAAAACTCATGTATAGCAATTGGACTCATATAGGGTAATGATTCTTATAGGCGAAGAATTTAGTATGCCAACTAAATAGTTCGTTTAGTGTTTACCCTCAATCGTTCAGATGTAGCTAGGATTTGGAGTAAAGGTTTTGTGGGTACACCTCTTGTAAACCCTCACGAGACAAAACTCGTCCACTAGGGACACCTAGGGGTTTACAGGCTTATTGTACACGCTAAGTGCAATCGCGATGCCTGCGAAAGTGAGTTAGAATTTGTTTTTACTAGATTTGCTCGAGGACTAGCAAATAATAAGTTTGGGGGTATTTGATAGACACGTTTTCGGGTCTAATTTGTTCCCAATTTGTATTTTGTTAAAGCTCGATTTTGTACTAACTGCGTCATTTTATGTAATATTAGGTATTTATGGAAAAATAACATTTGGGAAAAATTGGCATGGAAAATTGATAAAGGCACCCAAAAATTGATAAAAGCACTCGGACATTGGATATGGGCACCCCTTCTTCACGGTTCAAAAACTTAATTTGGCGGGAAGATTTTGGCTCAAATGCAGATTTGATTCTGAGCATAATTTTCACGTGATTTTTGGGTCAAAAATCATAGAGAATGATTACCATAACTAAAGTGATAAATCATGACCAGAAGATACGTGAAAATCACTAGAAATATTCAATCACAGATCATGATTATTTATTTTTCTTCTTCTCTCGAGAGAGAATATTTTCGGGAATGATTTGGTGAAGAGAATATCCACAGAGAATCAGTATCAAATACCTATATTCATACACCAGAGACGATTAAAAGATACTCAGAGATACCGAGGATCGAATCATATCAAAAATCAAGAAAAAATATCATAGGGTTAATGAGTTCCTGTTGAGAATTAATTGGGGGATTTGGAGGTGTTATGAAGCTATAAAAAGGGGTTTCGGGTATCATAGAAGGGGAGAGAGAGCTTAGGGTAAGGTTCAGAGAGGCAGAGAAGCTCGAAAAATCAATCCAGAGATTCTGCTGCTGCTGGTGCACGAAGAACAGGAAAAGGCGACGAAAGCTTCAACCGAAAGGCGACGGAATCTTCATCCTGTTTGCAACGATTATTTCAAATCAGCAACATTTGTTCTTCAGACCTTCTGTAACAGTGAATCTGTAACTTATATAATCGTTGCAAATTCACTGTTTTCTTTATTTTTCTCATTTTTTATCATTTGTGAACATTTTGAGCATTGAATTGTAACTCTGAGCAAATGAAAAATATGAGGAGCTGAACCCCATCTCTGAGGCGACGGTGGAAGCTACTTTTTCCAAAAATTATGTGGTAATGTTATTTAATTAATTTATACAATTATTTTATGATTGTTTGCCTTAATTAAAAATTGATTTAATAATTTTTATAGAGCAATTGTGATTTCGTTAGATGGTATATGCTTTGCCTAGGGGTTTAGATATTCCATGCTTTTTTTATACAATTGTTACTTTAAGAATTTACTTATTGCAACATTTTAGAATCAAAGTAAAAGTTAGAATTGCATGATTATAATTATTGAATTTAATCATTATAAAAATTGGAAAAATAGTGAAAACCTAGCCTCAGTTTTCTCTCAACTTTGTTGTGAATATTATTTTCATATTTTGTGTATATTTTTGGTTTAAAATTAGTTTATTAAAATCTAAAATCAGTCTTCACAAGTTCGAGAAACAAACCCGTTTTTGCCACTATTAAAAATTACATCACGACACTCCTAGGTTGTGAGCCACCAAACTGTTGTTTAGGCCTGGCATTTCATCATATTATAATGTAAACACGTCTTTGTATTCAATTAGTAACTCAACCATTACTTTCTTCTCTAGTTCGCTCAGATTCTTACTAAATTTTATAAGACGCTGGTCTGCTTCCGTTCCCATGTTTACTTCCTCCATCCCATCTGTAGTGACACTTTCTAAGACACGCCCATCTATTGCCTCCTTTATGTCTTCTTCGGCTTGGTCCATTAGTGACTCAGCTTCTCCACCTATTACTGAGGGTGACTCCGCTATTCTTACGGCGACTATGGTCAAGGCGCACTCGTGATCCGATTCGGGAGTCCCCCTGGTGATGTAGTTTTTAAAGTGGTAAATAAAGGTTCGATTCTCGAACTTGTGAAGGTAATGATTTTAGAAAATAATGATTCTAATTAACTTTAGAAATTCCAGGAGTAAGAAAAAGACTAAATAACCTAAAGATGATTTTTGAATAATTTTAAAAGGACCAGGAATCAGGAATCTGGTAATTCTAACAACCTATGTGATTAATCAGATAATTCTTTTTAAATTAATTGAAGCACAAGTAATTGCCAAAATTGGTTTTGTTATGCTAACAAACAGAGGTAAATCACAAGCATGGACTATCAAAATTAATTAACCAAGCATAATCCATCAAGTAAAAGCACAACTGTTGAAAGAAAACCGTTTTCACTATTTAAAACTATGCAATTCTAATAACAAAAGAATTATAAATAATTATTAGAAAATAATTAAATCACATAAAATTGAGAAAATTACCTTATCCATCATCCCAGTAAATAAACTTAGCCCATGGTGAAGAAAACTTGCTCAAAAGATCTTTTCATTGCTCAAAAAGTTGATTACAAGGTGAAATAATAGTGCAACAGCTGAACAGATACGTTTATAAATGTCACAGAACAGGGTTCAGCCGTTACAGAAGTGTTTCTAAGCAATAAATGGTTGAAAGAATAGGAAACAGGAGCAGTTTGAATCAGCAACAGATATAAATGTTGCTGAGTCGTCTTCTCCGATGGTGGCTGATGAAGAACACGCCTGCCGGACCAGCAGCAGGTGACCGGCGGCGACCGGAAGTGGCCGGAATTGCTCTGATTTCTTCTCTAGGTTTTTGTCGTCGATTTTCTTGGCTTCTCTTGGTTTATATAGGTAGTAGAAACCCTAGAGAGAGTTCTAAACCTAATAGAACTCTCTAAAACAACCCACAATTCTCAATCCGAATCGAAACATAATTCCGGCCAAATTCATGATTTCCGAGCTGATTTTACGGGATCTTTTGATGTTTATGACTTGCGTGAGATAACTATGAGTGTTTAGAACAATCTGGAAGCAACAAAAACTTGTTTCTCACGCGAATTGAAGTGCACAGTTGAATCAGGAGAATCTCGATGAATTGGATCGGCCGATCCTGGGTTGACTCGCCTGGTTCGCTGGGTTGACTCACCTGGTTGACCCGCTGGGTTGACCCGATCCAGCTCAGCCCGATCCAAGGGTGCCCAAATCCAAAGTGTGGGTGCCTTGATCCATTTTCCCGTGTGCCTTGAACACTTTTTGAGCCAATTTTTCCACAAATCTTTATTCTTCTAATGTACCTACAAAAGCATAAAAAGACGTAATAGACACAAAATCGAATACTAACTCACTAGAAATTAAGGTGCAATTTAGACACTAAAATGTGTCTATCACCTGGTTAATTGCTATAACCGATATACATGTCCCATTTCCGGATTCGACAAACGTCGGAACTGGGAATTCGCTTGTAACTATTGTTTCTTCGAAGAAGAGATGGCTGTCATCCGAGGCGGGTAGAATACTGACTTTACAGTTTTCTCCTTGGGAATCGATTCGTCCTCCCATTTGGGGAGCGGGATAAGAGATATCGCTGGGTGCTTCTTCTGACTCTTTTGTTTTGTCGTAGAATACATCATCTTCCATGTATGCTTATTTTGGTCTAAAAGGGTGGCTAGTAGCGGTGATCCGATACTGCTTCCCCCTATGTTCGTTTTGACATATTCGATATTTCTAAGTTCCATTTAAACGCGGGTATCATCCCTCGTACGCAGATTTCTACCAGAGTTCTTCCTTGTAATCTTCATGAAACTTGTTAATACCTAAAAATTGACTACCCATGGATAGGGGGAGTCACTCTTACTAGACGAGCTTAAGTTCTTTATCACCTTAGGAATTTAAGGGTCAGGCCCAAACCCTTAGGAATATGCCCATGGAGGTATGTGGATAGAAGAGAAATAAGAGGGTAAGTTGGAGGTAAGAATAACAAAATGACAATTTAGCAATAATAAGAGATTAAAGGAAGGCATGTGTACAAGAGGATTAAGGGATAAAGTCTATAAAAGGAAAAGAAATAGTACAAAGAAAGGATCTCTTTTTTCCTGGCCGGAAACGTAGAAGGAAAGGTGTAGTCCTTGTTGTGATTAGTATTGGTCTCCCCTTTACAAATTTACCCCAAAATATTTTGGCGACCACAGTGGGAGACTCGTCTCTAGTCCAGCAAGATGCACTCAGGAAAAGGCACTCCATGCTCACCACCTAACCATCCAACTAACGGCGAAGTAACGATAGAAGACGTAAATGGTGACGATGAGCCATCAAGACAAACCATCGTTAACACGCCAATCATACAAACGGCCCGCGTAGAAAAATTAGAGGCACTGGCTAACAAGAATAGGCAGCAATCGAAGAAAGGCACTCAACAGAAGCAGACTTTGCAAGACATGCGGATCAAGATGGAAGGACATAATCGACACCAACAGGAGCTACAAAATCTCATGAGACAAGCAGAGGAAGAAACAATGGCCGCAAGGTAAGCAATAAACGAAGAGGGGTCCTCACGCAGAGCATCATAGGAGGCAATCGCCAAGTACTTGGAAGAAAACTACAAGATAATCAAGCATGATAGCTACGATTCCATGAACATCCCATACTCGATCGACATAGCCGAGTATCAATACCCGGAAGAATATACATCTCCTAAGTTCAAGACTTACGATGGACGGGGGAACGCTCGCGAACACCTTAGTCGATTTTTGTCAACGATGAATACGTATGAATCCAATGGAAAGTTGTGCCTAAGAAAATTCCCTAAATCTTTATCAGAGACCGCTTTCACCTAGTATGAGAACTTGAAGCCCGAAATGATAGATTCATGGGCAGCAATGAGTACTTTGTTCCTAGGAAAATTTTATTCAGCAAAGAAGAAAGTCACGACGATCAATCTCAACAGGTGTAACTAACAAATGGGAGAGGAAATTGGAAAATTCATCACTCGGTTCCGGAACCTATCCCTCGAGTGCCATGAAGACAACAAGGAAGAAACTGTAATAGAAATCTTTGTGCGTGGAATGATACCTATATTCAAATAGAATTTCGCAAACTTTAAGTTTCAGACATTCGTAGAATTAGAAGAAGCGGCAGCCAGAATAGCAGATTGCATGGACATTCTGAGCCTAGCAAATATGGAGCAAACATGGAAACACTCGGTTAATATTGCATCGGTCCCAGCATTCAACGGTCGTGCTATGGTCAACAATGAAGCAAGGAGGCCCCCCGCGTTTCATCCCTACAATGCGGGGTGATAGACACATTTTTATGTCTGATTTGTCTTCAATTATATATATTTTTAATGCTCATTTGGTACTTATTTTGGTATTTTATGTGTTTGTAGGTATTTTTGGGAAATAAACATTTGTGGAAAAATTGGCTCAAAAAGTTGTTAAAGGCACCCATTAAGTTGATAAGGGCACCCCATTCTTTGGTTCAAAATCATAAAATGGCGGGAAATATTTTCTTTCGCATGAGAGTTATCTGATAAAACATGAGACTGAGTTTTAGGGGATTGAAAGGTTGTTGTGATATCTGAAAGTGAAGAAACAATGTAAACATGCTTAAACACGTCAACTAACAAGTCTCACGCCATGAAACATGGAGAACAAATACGTTTACTTTCGGTAAAACAATTTCACCCTGATTTTGGATAAACACGATTTGGAGTTGGATTTGGAGATATTTTCGAGTCCTCGTCGACTTAGGAAGTGGTTAGAGTTTCCTAAGCCTATAAAAGCAAAAACATATCATAAAAAAGAGGGGAGGGGGAATTCGGACAGAAACAATTCATGTAAGAAATATCTTCGAGATTTGATGTCTGTTGGGTAAAAAAGGGGTTTTTTAAGTCAATTAAAGGGATACAAAGGATTGAGAGAGGTTGGGTCAAGCTCATGAGGCCAACAAAAGGAGAAAAATATCATCACAGAAAAAAATATTTTGATGATGCTGAAGAACACGAAGAATAGAGAAAAGGTAACGGTTTATTCAACCATTTTGCAACGTTTATCTTAAGTTTTGCAACGTTTATCTTCAGCTGCAACGGTTTCTTTAACCCATCTGCAATGGATATCTTAGCATCTGTAACGTTTATCTTCAGCCGGAAACACTTTTCTTTAACAGTGAGAACAGTAGTTTGCAACGCCATTACACCGTTGCGAACCATCTGTGTTATTATTTTTACTTCTTTTTACACCCTTTTGAGCCATGAATAATTTTTTTGAGAGTGTGTACATCATGAGAATCTAAACCCAACTACTGGGAAAATGGAGGAAGCCATATTTCATGAATGAATGGTAACTATTTTTTATTCTTAGTGACTTTTGCATTGATTTTTAATTGATTTATGATTTTTCTTAATTATTGTGATTTTGTTTGATGGTGTATGCTGGTACTTAAGAGCTTTTGATGTGCCATGCTTGTGATTTACAGTTAGTGATTTAGAAATCTACTTTTCTCAAAGAAACATAGTCAATAAAAAAGCTATAATTGTTAAAGAATCATTGTATAAATCATTCAGAAGTGATTTTGGTGGAATCATGAGTTCCTGTTCTTCCCAATATTGTTAAAATGTTTTACTTATTTTCTATTTTAATTCAGAATTAGGTCTAAAACGAATCTTCACCAGTCTCAGCGAACGAACACATTTTTACCACTATTGTAAGACGGATCAAGTTTTTGGTGCCGCTGCCGGGGACTTGTTTTTAGATTTGTTTTTAGGTTTAATTTTTATTTTAGTTAGTTTAATTAGATTTTTATTTTATTTATTTTATTTTTATTTGTTATACTTTACGTTTTTTTGGTATTTTTCATTGATTAGAGGTTTTGGATCAAAAAGAAATTGGAACCAAAGATTATATTGATTGATTAAAGACTTGAAGTCAAAGATAAATCTAAAAATAACGGAAAAATAAGACAATTTTATTCTATTTTTTTTAGTTATTTTGATTTTATTTAATTTTTTGGGTTTTATTTATTTTATTTTTAGAAAATTGCATTAGGAAATTTTTTATTATTTTTTTATTATTTTAGGTATTTTTCTCTTTTTTCTTATTTATTTTTTATTTTTGGACTTTGGACTTTTGGACTTTATTATTTTTATACCCTACTGAAGGGTAATTAAATATAAACTGCACAGGGAAGGACGACATTTACGATATTGCCTTTGCCCTCGCGTTCGTACACTAACATATGAGTCGGTGGCCTGAGTCGACTTCAACGGTTCATCGCTCGTCTGGAACGGGAGGTAAGACTCTAACCACCCACGAATCCCCTGTCAGTGGTTTTCTGGACGCCTTTGTAATACATATATGTTGAGGACCTGAATACGGATTTACTTTTCTAGTAAAGGGCAAGGACTTGCCATATAAGATAAGGACTCGGATTTCATCACCGTTTCCTTCTTGCCCGCTTTAGGAACACGTTATCAAACGCGAATCTAAGCTTGAAAATTTTGACTAGAAAGAGACCGATAAGGTAACAAGCTTATGGGAAAGTCATTCAAAAGGACTGTATTGGTTACTCTGTTAGCCTAACTCAAAGTTCAAGAAGATTAGTTTAAGTAGATTCGAGCTGCCTCGTAACCCAAGGAAACGTTGCCAAAGAGGCAGGGTTATCAAAGCTCCTTAGAGTTTATCTTGTTTTTATTCGACTTAATCTAATTCGGATCGTTCTAAGAGATTTGCTAAAACTGTAACTAGTTGCCTTTTGGAAGAATAGAAGCTGATCTAGAAACAATCTAAGTGGAGCCATCTGGCTTTTTTTTGCTAGATTCAATAGGTTTGATTTGGTTGAGTCGGCCTTGTTTGTCTATGTTTAGAATTCCTGTTAGAATTTATTTTCTTAGATTTTTTGTAAATATATTAGGAAGTTTTTGTCAGAAAATGTTGAACTGGTATTATGAGGATCAATACAATGAATATCCGACTGAATTTCAAAATAGGCATTATCTGTACTATCAACATGGTGTGGATAGTAGTCGGGACCACCACCAACCTTTTGGAGGTTATTGCTCATATCAAGGTGATCCCAATTACTTTTCGTACATATACCCGTCATATGAACTTGAAAATGAGAAAAATTCAAGTTCTTTGTCTTGGATGGATGCCCTAAAGCAGATGTGATCTAGTACTCCCTATGATGACCCAAAATCATAGAAGAATCACACGAGCAGTTGCGATCTAGTACTCCTCATGATCCATTTGTTTCTCTAGAAAATTCCCTCAAGAGGTTGAGTGAGAATACAAATAGGTTCGGATTAAGTATGGGGGGAACAATTAGTACTCCTCTTTCTCTAGAAGAATCCCTCAACCAGTTAACTGAGAATACAAATAGGTTTGTATTAAATATGAATGAAAGTCTTGCAAAGAATAATATTGCTTAAAATGGTCTTAATTTCCAATATAGTGCTACCCCTGATAATTATTCACCTAGTCAAGAGGATGAAGATAGAAATGGTAACACTACTTATTTAGACGAGGTTTAAACATCTTCATATTATTATTATGATGAGGATAGTATTGACGAAGAACTTGAAATATACAGGCAGAGTGACCATGAAATTGTCACTCCAATTATGCTTCATGATAGTTATTTCTGGTTAAAATACAAACAATTTTAATGATTATTCACCTATTCAAAAAGAAGAGGATTTGACTAGAGATACCACTGTTTTAGACGATGTAGTATTGTCTTGCTTTGAAGCCGATAATGGTTTAGAGGAACGGGTTTATCCTGAGAATATTTTTTTAGAGTCCAACGATTTAGAAACCATAGTCGTAGATAAAGAAGATAGACCCGTAGAGATTTTAAATATGGTGAGGATGCACCACCTGATTATAAAATATAAGAAGCAAGTGACCATTTTCAAGAATCTGACGATCTAGAAATTAGGAAAATTGTGACTAGTCTATCTAAAGACACTGAAAACTCTAAGTTTAGGGGTGACTATCATTCTCCCCATGCTTTATCTTTGACTCTTAGAAAGTTCCCTAACTTGGGACTTGACATATGCACCTCTACCATTTTACAAGATCATCTTCAAACTAGATTTACGGAGCCTGGTGATGTCCAAAAAGAAATTCAGTTGTTAGAAACTCATCTTATGGTCGATATGGTTCACCTAAGCAATAATACCAAGATTGACTTTGTTTTTCCACCAAAATATTTTCTTCCATGTGTGGGAACGTGTGAATTTCAAATGTGTCAGTTATTAATTTTGAGACTAAGCCTAAGTACTTTAGGGAATTAGAATCGACACGTTTGCTCAAGAATGACTACAACCTTCATTGTAGTCAACTGTGTGGGTCAAATCTGATTGACTGTGAGGATGCATATTATTCAGGTTATTATTACGTGCTTCTAAGTTCTTGGTTGAGTTTTTCCAGACTCTACAACCTGATTCTTTTGATCCTTCCTATGAGGAAATCCATCCCATGAAAATATTTTATCTAGACCCTTTTATAGATCCTGAACCTGAACCAAAACTAGATGTAGTTGTCTTAAACAGAAAACTAGATAAGGGTGTGCTCATTCTGTTTATTTTTTTAGCATGTTGCAGTTTCCTTTTATTTGCGATATCACTATTTGATTCAGATGATCCACAGTTGTTCCGGCTATTGCTATATGATTTTTTGAGGTGACTAGTTCTTTCCAAAGTCTGGATGAAGACTTTAAACTTAGTACTTCTTGGGAGGTAACCCATGCTCATGTGACACAGTAATATATTTCCTTAACTCCTTTTCTTGGATTGGTAACAGTTTCTCCTTGTTCATATATTTAATCATTCATCTTTAGAACATTGAGGACAATGTTAGATTTAAGTTTTGGGGTAAGGGAGAAACTTTTTAGTGCAATAATAAAAACCCAAAATTTAGAAACTTGTGAACAATTCAGGATGATACTAACCATTCTAGGTAGATGGAAACTTAGCTCTTTTTCTATAGGAATTGGTGTTCCCAGTTAAATGGTCTATTCATAAAAGGACAGAGTTCAGGTGTTAGAAATAGCATGATAGTCGTCACCATATCTCAGAGTTTATCTCGACCATATAACCTTCTGTTTTTATTTTCGCAATTTTTTGTGTTTCTCTAAGTAATTTGGAGGGGCACCAATATCGAATTGTTATCGCCGCCAGGATGAAGTAGAGTGTTTGAGATCAAGCCCCATTATTGTATTTTATTTAGACAAAAAAATAATAATCAAGTATTGACACTTTAGCAATATGTGGGTGTTCTCCCTGTTTTCATCGCCTAAGCAAGCGTGGAACGCAGGATCCATGAGAACTATCATGTAAGATGCCGATAAGGAGCATGCCCTTGGATTCATTTGATCCAATCATGTTGTCAGTACATTTAATAAAATAAAGATAGTTGTTTAATTTTCAACAAATCGGCCGCTGGGGTCCTTATATATACCAGCTGAGTCAATATGAGCATAAGGATTAAGACCAGTAGGAGCCTATCTCAATCCATTAGGATTCATCCTGGCAATGACCTTCAAACAGATATGGGAAACACAGTTCACCTTAATCAACATGCGCAAACTTCATCATCTCCATAGCCATCTTCTTAATCTATTTATGTGATTGTGGTTTGTTAGATTCCGAGTATCGTGGTCCACTGTACGATTATCTGAGTATAACTTTGTTTTCTTATATATGAATTTTAGTATGCTTGAGTGCAAACTCATGTACAACAATTGGACTCATATATATAGGGTAATGATTCCCATAGCCGAAGAACTTAGTATGCCAACTAAATAGCTTGTTTAGTGTCTACCCTCAATCGTTCACAGGGTAGCTAGGGTTTAGAGTAAAGGTTTTGTGGGTATACTTCTTGTAAACCCTCACGAGACTAAAACTCGTCTGATGGGACACCTATGGGTTTAAAGACTTGTTGCACATGCTAAGTGCAATTGCGATGCCTGCGAAAGTGAGTTAGGATTGTTATTTTATTTTTAGATTAGATTCGCTCGAGGACTAGCAAATAATAAGTTTGGGGGTATTTGATAGACACATTTTTGTATCTGATTTGTCCTTAATTATCTATATTGTTAATGCTCATTTGATACTTATTTTGGTAGTTTATGTGTTTGTAGGTATTTTTGGGAAATAAACCTTTGTGGAAAAATCGTCTCAAAAAAGTTGTTGAAGGCACCCATGCATATTGATAAAGGCACCTATAAAGTTGATAAGGGAACCCCTTCTTTGGTTCAAAATCATAAAATGGCGGGAAGTATTTTCTTTCGCATGAGAATTATTTGATAAAACATGGGACCGAGTTTTAGGGGATTGAAAGGTTGTTGTGATATCTCAAAGTGAAGAAACACTGCAAACAATGTTAAACACGTCAACTAACAAGTCTCATGTCGTGAAACATGGAGAACAAACACGTTTACTTCCGGGAAAACAATTTCACCCTTATTTTGGATAAACATAATTTGGATTTGGATTTGGAGAGATTTTCGAGTCCTTGTCGACTTAAGAAGAGTGGTTAGGGTTTCTTAAACCTATAAAAGCAAAAACAGATCGTAAAAAAGAGAGGAGGGAGAAGTCGGTCGGAAAAAATTTATATAAGAAATATCTCTTCGAGATTTGGGGTATGTTGGGTAGAAAAGGGGTTGTTTAAGTCAATTAAGGGATATAGAGGATTGAGAGAGGTTGGGTCAAGCTCAGGAGGCCAACAGAAGGAGAAAAAAATCATCACATGAAAAAGTGTTCTGCTGCTGCTGCAGAACACAAAGAACATAGAAAAGGCAACAGTTTATTCAACCGTTTTACAACGTTTATCTTAAGCTTTGCAACGTTTATCTTCAGTTGCAACGGTTTTTTCAACCTATCTGCAATGTATATCTTAGCATCTGCAACGTTTATCTTCAGCTGAAAACACTTTTCTTTAACAATGCGAACAGTGGTTTGTAACAATATTACACCGTTGTGAACCATCTGTGTTATAATTTTTTCTTCTTCTTACACATTTTTGAGCCATGAATAATTGTTTTGAGAGTGTGTACATCATGAGAATTTAAACCCAACTACTGGGACAATGGAGGAAGCCATATTTCATGAATGAATGGTAATTATTTTTGATTCTTAATGACTTTTGCATTGATTTTTAATTGATTTATGATTTTTCTTAATTAGTTGGGATTTTGTTTGATGGTGTATGTTGGGACTTAAGAGCTTTTGATGCGCCATGCTTGTGATTTACAGTTAATGTTTTAGAAATCTACTTTTCGAAAAGAAAACAGAGTCAATAAAAGAGCTATAATTATTAAAGAATCATTGTAGAAATCATTCAGAAGTGATTTTGGTGGAATCTTGAGTTCCAGTTCTTCCCAATATTGTTAAAATCTATTACTTATTTTCTAGTTTAATTTAGAATTAGGTCTAATGCGAATCTTCAAAAGTCTTAGCGAACGAACACATTTTTACCATTTTTCTAAAACGATCACGGGGCGGGTAACAGAGGACCTAAAACAGATCTAAACCGATTACCAATTATACCTTATAGCCGAGAACAGATCATCGCTCTACTCGGAAAGTTGGTGACAAATCAGGAAAGTAACACTGCCATCCTTGGTTGTGTATATCAATGAGGTCGATAAAAACAATGCTAAATACTACCACTACCATCACCGATTGGATCAACCAGCGCAGGAGTGTTTCTCCTTTCACGACATCTTTTAACGGAAAAGAAGCACAAGAGATATTGAAATGGGAAGCCAACCAATCAACGAAAATCCGCTTCCCTAGCACCAGGTCATGATGCTGTCGCATAACCCACATGAGGACACCTGGAGGCTCTGGGAACCAACAAAGGAAGAAGTGTATGAAGTGGAGGAAGAGGCCCCGATTTTTGAAAATACTGAAAGTGTAGCCAGCAAGTTCGCCAAAACGATTCTGGCACAACAGTTCTTCGACTCACTAGGATTTAGTGAGAGTAATACTCAAGAGGAAGAAAAGGCCATCGCGGTAATAGCTGCTGGTAAGCCCTACTGCCCAACGCAAAAATGAGCGATCACCTTCACTGAAGAGGATATTTGCTACCCAGGAGAACACCTTCGACCACTTTATCTTACGACAACCATCAACAAGCAACAACTGAAAAGGATGTTTATCGACGGAGGCACGTCTCTTAATCCAATTTTTCTTCATACATTGGAAATTTTAGGTTTGCAACGATCGGCCATTCGTGTGCACGCTACCATAGTAAATGGATTCAAAGTGAATACTCGGACCGCTATAAGAGTTGTCATCTTAGTAACAAGGATTAGGCAGATAAAAGTCCTCACGCCATTCTATGTGCTAGAAGATGATACGACTTTTCATATATTGTTAGGGCGAGGGTGGTTGCTCAAATACAAAATCGTGGCATCATTCTATCACCAGTGCATGAAGACGAACATGGGAGGAAAGTAGTATTGGTTCGCAACAACGAACAACCCCTTCGGGCCGGAAGAAACATACATGGCGGATGTTATTTTCTATGATATCCCAAAAGAAGTGGAAGAGGCACCTACGACTGTTTTCACCCCGCTACCTAAGTGGAAGGACAAAGCAGCCGCCAATGAAAGAACTATAAAATCAGTATTCATCCTGTCACGAATGATGATTAGCCCGCCCATAAAAAAGTAAAAGTTGCAAGAAAGTTCTCAATTCCGAAGGTTTTCAAGGACGGAAGGAGGATATGTATACCGTTTATAGAAATCAACTGAGGGGACTCCTGAGCACGAGCACGAATGCATTCTAGCTTCTATCGATCAAGAAATAATGAAGTCACCCTCAGGACTAGCTAAAGAGACCGAATCACTTTCAGACCCAATCGGAAGAGACGTAACGGAAACGGAAAAGAAGCGTGGTGTTGAAGATGTAACTACAGACGGAATGGAAGAAGTAAAAATAGGATAAAGGACGAACAACGACCCACCAAAATACGTAGAAATTTTAAAAAAAAAAGAAAGAGACGCGCTAGTCGGTTTGCTGATAGAGTACAAAGATGTGTTTGCTTTCAAGTATGATGAAATGAGAAGCTTAGATTGTGACCTTGTCGCTCATAATCTTGGCGTTTCACCCAAATTCCGACTCGTCAAACAGAGGGAGCCACGACTTTCCGCAAGAAGTCGCCTTAGCGATAAAAAAAGAGGTCGAGCGACTATTGGAGGCCAAATTTATAAAGTCTATCCAACACCCCACGTGGATGGATAACATCGTACCAGTTATAAAAAATAATAGGAAGATCAGGTGTTGTTTGGATTACCGAGACTTCAATCGTGCATGCCCAAAGGATGATTTTCTGCTGCCGTGTATAGACGTTTTAGTAGACGCCCCAGGCAGACACAGAATGTTCTCGTTCATGGACGGGTTTAGTGGCTACAACCATATCAGAATGGCGGCTGAAGACGCGTTCAAAAAAAATATTTCAGACGCCATATGGTAACTTTTATAACGTGGTCATGACCTTTGATCTAAAAAACGTCGGAGCCACCTATTAAAGGGCGATGACACTGAGCTTCCATGACCTCCTCCACCAAAGTGTAAAAGTGTATGTAAATGATATCGTAGTTAAATAAAGAGAAAGGGAAGATCATGTTGAACATTTGAAGCGGGCATTTGACAGATGTCGCAGATTCAAGTTAAAAATGAATCTGCGAAAATGTGTTTTCAGGGTAACCTCGGGAAAATTCCTCGGCTTCATGGTAACGAATAAAGGGATACATGTCGATCCAGATAAGGTGAAAGCTATCACCATGATGACGCCTCCGAAAGATATGAAGGAACTACAAACCTTTATCGGGAGAATATCAAACGTACGACGTTTCATCCCAGGACTCCCCCAGCTCCTGACCGTGTTTCTCACAATGCTAAGAAAAAACATGAAATTCGAGTAGGGAGGGGACGCGTTCCGACAACTCCAGCAATGTTTGGTTAGTCCGCAGGTACTCATACCTCCTCTCAAGGGGAGGAGATTCCAAGTTAATAATCATCCAAGTAAGCAATGAGTTTCAAGTGAAAGAGGCGCACTTAGCACCATACTGAGCGGAAGCACAGAACCCAATGGTTAAAATAGGATCGAACACGATTGAACACATAGCGAGGAGCTCCAACATGCATGCAGATGCATTAGCCACGCTTGCAACAAAGATACAATTAGACGGCAAGGAGGAAGGAACTGTGATAATAAAGTGAAGAGAGTTACCTAGCACTTGGAGGGAAGACGCGACATTCAAAGACGCGGGCAATTGGCGAAAGGTATACCTTGAGGATCTCGCAAGGAACAACAAAGAGCATACCATCTCGATAAAAGTGTTAAAACAATTCATAACAGTGCAAGGCGTACTCTATCATAGAGCACCAGGAGGATCTTTGGAACGTTGTTTGAGCAAAGAGTGCACGAGGAGTTATGCGGGCAAACAGGTAATGTCCGTCTATATCGGAGATTACAAAGATTAGGGGTATACTGGCTCAACATGGCAGCCCAGGCGCTAGCCGTCCAGGACAGTTGCAGACACTGTCAAGCACCGCCACAACCGACCGAGGTATTTGTGGCAGAAGAAGACGATTAGAGGTAACCATATGTAGATTTTATCCAGCATGGTAAATTACCCGAGGGAAGAAGAGCAATACTCAAAATACAGAAGAGATTTTTCATAAATGAAGGAATTCTGTATAGAAGAAGTTACAATAATACGGTCATAAGATGTCTATTGAAAGAAGAGGCAATAAAAGTCATGACCAAGTCGCATGACGCGGAACATCAAAGAATGCACAAGTTATTCTTACAAATCTATGAGGGAGGCTTCTACTGGACAACCATGGTGAATGATATAGAAATACACATGAAGAGGTGTCTAAGTTTTCAAACCCACGGACCTCTGATTCATGCGCCTCACTCTCAGCTATACAACATTGTCACGCCTTGGCCGTTCCACAGTTGGGGCCTGGACTTGATTGGGACGATAAACCAAAACTCCTCCAAGCGACACAAATACATCATCACCGCAATTGAATATAGTTCAAAATGGGTGGAGGCAATCCATCTGAAAAATTATACAGAAGTAACTATCGTCGCGTTCATCAAAGAGCATATAATATGAAGATTCGGAGTTCCAATAATCATCAGAGCCGACAATTCCAAGTCGTTCGTCAATAAGGATGTTTATAACTTATTGGAACAATATAACACTCGACTACCCTTAGGGAAACGTCAAGGGGAATCCACCAACAAAACATTGCTAGGAATCCTGAGCAGGACCGTACATGATCACCATATGAAATGGGACGAGCAGTTTCCACTAGCATTATGGGCATCTCGAATTTCTAAGCGCAGCTCAAATGGAGCGTCACCCTACTCCTTGTTTTATGGGGAAGATGTTATTCTACCGGCAGAAATTGTCATCCCTTGGACAAGAGTTGTCATGAAAATCCTAACCACGCCAGACGCGGTTAGTCGTTTTGCCCACCTGGACACTATAGAGGAAAGAAGAGATCGCGTTGAACGTTTTGCTGAGGCATACAGAAAGCGCGTCGCCAACCATTACATCCAAAAGGTCATAGAGAGAATTTTCAAAGTCGACGACCTAGTGCTCAAAATTGCATCACATGTACAGCGGAACGCAAAATCTAGGAAGTTTGCAGCCAAATGGGAGGGACCCTTCATAGTTCGTAAGACTGCGGGAAACGGATATTACCACTTAAAGTGGATGGATGGATCCAAGGTTAATATACCCATCAAATACAAGTGGCTAAAAGGGTTTCATGCATGATCAATACTACGAAAAATGTTTTTCGATCTTCAATAAAAAAAACTCTTGTTTTATTTTATTTGCTTCTGAGGTTGAATGTTATGGTCACAAGAGCGCCAGAGGGAAAAACGCCCTTGTTCAACCACTTAACTGAATATTATAATGGTCACAAGAGCGGCAGAGGGAAAAGCGCCCCTGTTCGACCACTAAACTAAAATACCACAATAGTCACAAGAGCGGCAGAGGGCAAAGCGCCCCTGTTCGACCACTTAACTAAATACTGCAATGGTCACAAAAGCGCAAGAGGGCAAAGTGCCTGATGTGATTTTATATAGTGGTAAAAAGAGGTTCGATTCTCGAACTTGTGAAGGTAATGATTTTAGAAAATATTAAACTTAATCTAAACTAATAAAAATCAGGAAATTAAACTAGAGAATATTTTTAGAAAATATGGAGAAAACTAGGAATCAAGATTCAGTTATTTCTAACAATTCATGTGATTAATCATGTGATTCTTTTTAACAATTTAATTCAAGTTTGCCAAAAATATATTTCCTAAAAGAATAATTGTAAATCCTAAGCATGAGACATCAAGAGTAATTAACTAAGCATGACCCATCAAAAGAGAACACAACTATTTAATAAAAACCATTTTTTTCTAATTTAAATCCATGCAAATAATAATAAAAGAATTATAAATAATTATTAGAAAATAATTAAATCACATAAAATTGAGAAAAATACCTTATCCATCATCCCAGTAAATACACTTACCCCATGGTGAAGAAAACTTGCTCAAAAGTTGATTTCATTGCTCAAAATATTGATTACAAGGTTAAAGAATAGTGCAACAGCTGAACAGATACGTATATAAGTGTCACAGAACAGGGTTCAGCTGTTACAAAGAGCTTTAAGCAACAGAACGTTCAAAACTTAACGCAACAGGAGCAGAGCTGCAACAGTGGAACAGCAACACTTATAAATGTTACTGAGTCGTCTTCTTCAGCGATGGTGGGTGAAGAACAGTGCTGGCGATGCCCCATCAGGTCACCGGCGGCGCCGGAACTTCACCGGATTTCTTCTGAATCGCTCCCTAGGCTTCTGTCCCTATTTCTGAGGCTTGTAAACTCTTTATATAGGCCCTGTGAATCTTCTAGGATGTTCTAATCCCATTATAACTCGGTGATTTGATGAGAAATCAGTAGTAATCCAAAACAGAGATGTGTTCCTGTTTCCGTCCAAATTCATGCTTCTCCAGCCCTTATCTTCGGCTTCTAGAGCTTCTAATCGATTATACGAACCTTTAATTAGATTGGGTACTTATCAATTTGTGATGAAATCGCTAAAAAATCTGGATCAAAATTCTGCTGCCGATGAAGCTTTGACTCGATGAAGCTTTGACTCGGTCAACTGACTTTGACCGAGTTGACTGGGCCGAGTTGACCCGCTGAGTTGGTCCGATCCAGCTCATCCCGATCCAAGGGTGCCCCAATCCAAAGTGTGGGTGCCTTGATCCATTTTCCCGGGTGCTTTGAACACTTTTTGAGCCAATTTTTTCCACAAATCTTTATTCTTCTAATGTACCTACAAAAGCATAAAAACACGTAATAGACACACAATCGAATACTAACTCACTAGAAATTAAGGTGTAATTTAGACACTAAAATGTGTCTATCAGTGCCCCTGTTCGAAAACTTAACTAAATACTACAATGGTCACAAGATCAGCAGAGGTCAAAGAGCCCCTGTTTGACTACTTAACTAAATATTACAAGGGTCACAAGAGCGGAAGAAGGCAAAGCGCCCCTGTTAGACCATAATTGAATACTATAATGGTCACAAGAGCAACAGAGGGAAAAGCGCCCCCGTTCGGCCACATAATTAAGTGCTACAATGGTCATAAGAGCGACAGAGGGCAAAGTGCCCCTTCTCGACCACAACCGAATACTATGATGGTCACAAGAGCGGCATATGGCAAAGCTCCCTTGTTTGACCACTCAATTAAATATCTGCAACATACTCCAAACATCCAAACCGACGCGTCCTATCAAAAAAGGGAAAAGGAGAAAAAATAGCACCACATGTTAAAAAAAAAGAGAAAATATAGAAAAATATTTATATAATATGACGATATGTACAAAAATTAAGTAAAGAAACTCGTGCAACTCGAACACGCGGTCACGCGAATAAAATTTCACTCATCACATTCCATTTCCTCCCAATCATTCAAGGACTCCAATAGGGGCAAACAATCGTTGTCTTTAGAACTTATAAAATTGGCGTATAGATACATGCTATGCAACTACAATGACTGACTGACAGCAAAAACAATTGGAAAGTTCTCCACAAGGCGAGCATATCCACTCACGTAGTCCATAAAGATGTCCCTTTTAAGATTACTAAGATCCAACTTCAGGTCGGATATAACCACCCGATCGGCCCGAGCAAAATAAGTGTCAATTATATTTATTTATTTTTAAATAAGAAAAAATCCCAACACTGCCCGAAATGACTCGCCTTTAAAGTACGTCTACCCTCAAGGGAGAGCTTGTAGCGCCGCCTGAGCCGAGTTGAGAGCTACTTCTACCACTTGCAAAGATTGAAACACATCCAGACATTGAAAGTAAGTTACAACACTACGTTCACGATAATAACTGTGGTGTTCAAAAAAAAAAGGAAGCAACCGACCATCGTGACACGCCTCTTGTAAAAGACAATCCGCGTCTGTAAAGCGGGAATGGGAGATACTATTCTCACGATCAAAACAGTAAAACACAACACTCAACACACTAGACATCTGAGTCAATCGAGTAATCTCCTCTACCAACCAAGCCCGGGACATATGATAAAGAGGGAAGATAATATATACTATGCCAGAACAGATGAAAAGCAAGAAGAGAGTAAAAGATTAAGGTTGAAATTAACCAAATAACGAAAGAAATATATAATAAACACGAGCGTAAGGTACAACTACACATTCAATACCACATTCAATAAAGCATTAAAAAACCAATAAACATTAATAAAATAAGACCCGCCTTGTACCATCGGCTGGCCACTTCATTGCGAGCGGCGTACGCGGCTTCCATCGCACTTCAGCCTCAACTCTATCATCAATCAAGTGATGTAGTTTTTGTTCCAAATTGTGAATAAGAGCAGCTGCGCAGGGTAAGCCATCAGGAAAAACTAAACAAAAAGAGAACAATACGAGTACTATTTATAAAAAGAAAACCCACATTATAATAAAATATCTTGAAATTCAGGTGCCACTAATAAATACGCAAACCAAAATAAATATCAAGAGTAAAGCAACAACTTAAGATAGTTAAAATGCCATAGTAAAAATCATTAAAATGACAAATCAGATTTTTTTTTTTTAAAAGGAGAAAGAAAAAAAAGCCAACCAAATCTAAGATAAGAGCAAACATACTACAAACACTCAATACCAAAGAGAACAAACTTAAACTTCCTCGAAAGTGGTCAGATCTCGCTTTTATGCTCAAGATCTTCACACACCCGGGTCACAGCAGCTTCAGCTTCACAAACCTTCTGCGTAGTTGTTGAAACATCGACAAGAAGCTTGTTCAGAGCAGTCCTTTTTTCTTGAGCCACTTTAGTCAGAGCCTTTAGGCTTTTCTCTTATTCAGCAATCTGAGCCTGAAGGGTAGAACACGGATCAAACTTTCCTTTCACTGTACCCAACGATTCGGACAACCATGCTACAGGAAAGTAGAGACCTACGCCATTTTGAATGGAAGATTCCCATTCCTTCAGCTTACCAGCAGTAGGAGGAGCATCATGAACTCGGGAAAGCCCTTCTGCAGCTCCAAGAAAACCTTTGTTCATGAAGACTAAAGTCTTCATATCCTTAATCATACCCTCATTCACCATATAACCGTTTCGCTCGACGATCATCCTGTAAGTAGCGGCTAAGTCCGAAGGGACCCAAAAGCCATGCACCAATCTATAGTTCTCATTTTCCTCATCTTTGTCGGCACTTACAACCGAAAGATAGCAAAAGAAAGGATCTTCCGGTTTGGCTAATAGGGAAGCCGCGTCTAACTCTTCTTGCATAGCTGGGACAGAATCGTTCCCCAAAGGTGTGCGCGTTTAACATTACTCGTAACACTGGAGGCATCCTTTTTAAACGCGAAATCGCTACCTCGCTTTTTCATAGTTTAAAAAAAAAAGGAGAGGGGGATGAGTATAATATTTTTAAAATAAAAATAAAAATAAAAACAAATAATAATAATAATTGGTTTTTCCTTGGGTTTGCTCAATCAGTTCTTTCTTGCTCGAGCCGGATGATGAAAAATTATCATGTCCGGTTCCTTCGGGGGATGGATCCATACGAATTCACCTCCTTTCGTCTCATGGTATTGGATCCTAAGCTTTTATGTCTTCCTTTACTTTGACTTGGTTTGGGCCATGGCAGCCAATTGAACTACTTGAAGAGAGTTCAATTTAGGGAGAGTGGCCGAGCGGTCAAAAGCGACAGACTGTAAATCTGTTGGAGTTTTTCCTACGTAGGTTCGAATCCTACCTCTCCCAGTTAACTTAATATAATAGAAAAAGGAACGAACCCGTTCTTAAACAGAACTTGACTCAAGATAAGAACGCGAAAACTGCATCACTTTTGCTAGCATCCTTCCCCAAAGTAGGCTCAACTTCTCCAGAACCTTAAGGGCTACACTTGATAAGGTTATTGCTAAGCCTATAGACCTTTCTGTGTGTCTATATCTCCTTCTTCTGCATGTATGCACCCTAAGCCTGTATGCTCCTAAATGCACAATGGAAGAGAGATCTGGGACAAGAAGAAGACTTCAATCTGCCAGTATAAATCAGGCTCTGCTTCAGTGGAATGAAAATGGTTATCTCAGCATGGTGCACACCCTCCTGGATCAATCAAAGCAAATTCAAAGGGGCAAGACCAACAAAATGAAGTCTGGTGGTTCTAACCTTACTGCTTGCAATAAGAAGCTGAGTTATGGACAATACACAACAGCCATTAAGGTGCTGGCCTCTAGTGGAATTGCTCCCAATTCCTCGGATACCCTCCTGGACCTGAGTTAGAAACACCCTAGTGCTCCCCCACCTTTCATCCCTGCAGAACCAGTTCAAGATGATGCCCTTAGTATGGACAAAAATGCAGTTCTGGGTGAAATTAAAGGCTTCCCTATAAGGACTTCTTGTGGAAGGGATGGTCTTAGGGCTCAACATCTCCTAGATGCCTTATGTGGTCCATCTTCAGCAGTTTAAGATGAGTTATTAACTTCTATAACAGGGGTGGTTAACCTGTGGTTAGATGGGAATTTCCCATCAGTGCTAGGGGAGTATATTGCCAGTGCTCCCTTAACACCCCTGCTCAAACCTGGAGGAGGGATGAGGCCTATAGCTGAGGCTGTGCTCTAAACTGTCTGCTTCTGCAGTCTGTAAAAATATGTCTTCCTACCTTGGGGATTTTCAGTTTGGTGTGGGTGTTCAATGTGGGGGTGAATCCATCCTACACTCTGCAAATAGGCTCCTGGAGCTATAAGGTAACTCACAAAACACGAGCATGCTTCTTATTGATTTCGTAAATTCTTTCAATATGGTTGACAAATATGCCATGATCAAAGAAGTCAGATGTAAGTGGTCAAGCATCTCCAGGTGGGTGGAGTTCTGTTATGCCAAACTAGTTAATCTCTACTACAATGACAACATCCTCCTGTCTGCACAAGGAGTTCAACTAGGTGACCCCCTTGGTCCCTTACTTTTTTCTCTGACCTTGCACCCTCTCATCATCAAAATAGCCTCAGAATGCATACCTGACTTGCATGCTTGGTACCTTGATGATGGTATTATTGCTGGTGAACTATGGAGGTTTTCAAATCCCTGAACATCATTCAGATGGAAGGAAGCAGGAGGGGGTTGTTCCTTAACATCAACAAAACATAGTTTTTCTGGCCTAATGCAGACCCCAGAATCCTGGTGGAGGGGATTTTTCCTGCTGACATCAGTAGATCTATATTGGGAGTGAAGTTACTTGGGGGGCCTGTTAGTCTCGAATTAAAGTTTTGCAGTGACTTTGTGCAAGACGGAGTGGTGAAAACTATCCAGCTTATGGAGAATCTGAAGACTCTGCAGGATCCACAATGTGAGCTACTCCTCTTGCGCAATTGTGCTGGTGTCTCCGGGATATATTTCACAATGAAGACAACCAGGCCCTTGGATCTCCAACTTCCTGCATCCCACTATGACCAACATCTCCAGCAGTTCCTCAGACACCTATTCACAGGAAATGGTGATGGGTTTGGCCCATTCCAGCAGCGCATTGCGACGTTGCCTATGAAGGATACCAGACACTACAGTACCTTGCTTCTTGTGTACAGACCAAACAGGTGCAGAACATCATCCTCAGAGCTCAAGTGGCATTAGACACACATCACAGCTTTCAGCACGCTCTGTCCAGTTTTATTCAGGTCCGTGGCTTGACTTTTCTTTCAACATCCAAGCTACTGACCCAAGCCCAATGCACTCATTGGCAGTCCTTTACTTTGATGTTGTTAAGAAGAATATATCCAACAGATTCACCATGACTAAACACAACATAATCTTATGGAAATGTACCAAACCAAATCGTTCCCAAGACTTCCTCAAATCTGTCCCCATAGATGGGCTTAACCAGTCAATTAGGCCTCGGCATTTCCGGGTTGTGCTTAGATACAGGCTAGGAATACCCATGTTCGAAGAGGGTAGCTTATGTTCAAGTTGCGGGAGAGGTATGCATGTCTTCGGAGACCATGTCTTATATTGCGCCAGTGAAGTGGGCCTCAAGTTTAGACACGACTTGGTCTGAGACGTGCTCGTGAATATGTGTTACAGAGCTGGTGTGACCGCTCGTAAAGAAGTCAAACTGGGATTTCTATCGGACAACGAAAATTCCTTGTGGCCAGCGGATATCCCTGTATATAACTAGGAGAAAGGTCGTGATGTCTGTCTTGATGTTACTGAGGTGTCCCCTTTCAATGGTGGCGGGAGAACAACTTTCTCGCCTGGCCAAGCCATTGTGAACGCCATTACTCGCAAACAAAATAAATACCTAGACAAATATGTCGTTCACGGATATGGTCTAGGCGTGCTTGCTTTCACTACCCTAGGAGAACTTGGAGAAGACACGATAGCTTTTGTAAAGAGGTTGCAGAATTGCATAGCTAGTTTAGATTACAATTATAAAATCGACAATTCTTTTTTTTTTTTTTCAGATTAGGTATTTCCATTCAAAAGGGTGTAGGTTCCCAGCTTGTGGCTAGGCTTCCTACCATTTAAAAGAGGTCTTTAGCTCCTATGTCTCAAGGAAGACGCAGAACTAGGTCTTCCACATCCATCAGAGACTCATCAGGAGTTGATTTTTGGGGATTTTAAGAGAATCTGTTCCAATTCCCCTTCAAATCTTTTGATGGGTGCAACAATGGTGTGGGTGGGAGAGGCCTGGGCAGAACAGGCTTCTACAGGCACCTGCAGGATAGGCACCTCCCAAATGCAGAAGCAAAGTACTTGTGCAGAAACAAGATCTGCAATGAGGGTTGTTTACATTGCTTGGGAGGCAGCCTTATCTAGTCTGCAGATGTGGTTGTGCACTCAGTGCATGCACATCTACTCCTGGAGGAGGCCATGCAGGATGCATTAGGGGAATTTTATCTCCAGGCCATACAATGGGTTATCAGCAGACTTCTTGGTTCATGGCATAGACAAGCCACAGGGGGATACAATTGAGTCAAGTGAAGAGGGGGAACCAGAGGTGCCTGTTGGGGTGTCTGTGAGCTTGCTCAACAAGGTTCTGCAGTTGAACTGCACAACAGTAGTTAGTATCCCACTATAATGTAGGTTCAGCTTCTCCAGGACCTTGAAGGCTGCTTTAGACAAGGTAATTGACCACCCACTCGATATGTC
The DNA here is from genome assembly GCA_023531435.1 of Papaver californicum. Classification (NCBI taxonomy): domain Eukaryota; kingdom Viridiplantae; phylum Streptophyta; class Magnoliopsida; order Ranunculales; family Papaveraceae; genus Papaver; species Papaver californicum. The sequence goes on along the minus strand of JAJJMC010029784.1, from coordinate 1,655,868 downwards.
TATGTGGATCGATTTGCTCATGCTGCCAGTGTGTACCCTTAGTCTCGATGTCCCCAAAAACTCAATAGAGGAGAGATCAGGGACTAGAAAGAGGCTATAGGTAGGTTTCATTACTCAGGCCCTACAACTGTGGAATGACAATGGGTGCCATAGCCAGGTGCACACCATCTTTGACCAGGCCAAGCAGCTCCAAGGAGGCAGACCCAGCTTCAAAAAGTCAGGAGGCCCTAACCTTACTGCTTGCAAGAGGAAAATGAGTTATGGACATTACACTGCAGCCATCAAGGTGCTGGCCTCAAATGGGCTTGCACCCAACTCCCCATCCACTCTGATGGACCTGAAGCAGAAGCACCCAAGTGCCTCCCCACCATACATCCCAGCAGAACCAATCCAGGATGCAGCCCTCACTGTTGACAAGCATGCAGTTCTTACAGCCATCAAAGGCTTCCCCAAAGGGACATCTTGTGGGAGGGATGGCCTCATAGCACAACACTTGTTGGATGCTTTGTGTGGCCCTGCTGCCGCTGTGGCAGATGAACTACTTGCTTCTATAACATGAGTTGTCAATTTGTGACTAGCAGGGGAGTGCCCAGCAGAGCTTGGTGAATACATAACCAGTGCCCCTCTGACATCCTTGCTTAAACCTGATGGAGGGGTAAGGCCCACTGCTGTGGGTAAAATTTGGAGAAGGTTGTGCTCAAAGATTGTTGCCTCTGCAGTTTGCAAAGAGATGTCAACTTACCTTGGAGACCTCCAGTTTGGTGTAGGAGTTAATTGTGGAGGGGAAGCTATTCTGCACTCTGCCAATAGGCTCTTGGAGCTACAAGGTAACTCCCCCTCCAAATACATGCTACTTGTGGACTTCAGGAATGCTTTCAATCTGGTAGACAGGTCTGCCATGATCAAGGAGGTTAGAGCCAGATGCCCAAGCATCTCTAGGTGGGTGGAGTTTTATTATGCTAACCCATCCAGGTTGTACTATAATGACAATATCGTAATGTATGCTCAAGGGTTCCAGCAAGGTGACCCACTAGGCCCTCTTCTCTTTGCTTTGACCTGCATCCTCTAATCAGCAGCATAGCCTCAGAGTGCACCTTGGATATACAAGCATGGTACCTGGATGATGGCACAATGGTAGGTGACACCTTGGAGGTATCCAAAGCCCTGAACATCATTCAAGCTGAAGGCCTCAAGAGAGGGATACGCCTTAACATCACAAAAACATAATTATTCTGGCCAATTGTGGACCCAAGAAACTTGGTGGTAGGGACCTTCCCTAAATACATTAGTAGGCCAGAGAGAGGGGTGAAGCTGCTAGGGGGACCAGTAAGCCTAGATTCAAAATTCAGTAGTGATTTTATGCAGGGCAAAGTTGTAAAAACTCTACAGCTCATGGAGTCCCTGAAGAAGCTACAGGATCCACAAAGTGAGCTCATCCTTCTGCGCAACTGTGCAGGAGTCTCCAAGCTTTACTTCACATTAAGGACCACAAGCCCACATGCCATCAAGCTCCCAGCAGCCCATTATGATTTACACCTCCAGCAATTTCTCAGACATTTAGTCACATGAGACAAGAATGGGTTTAGGCCTTTACAGTGGCGCTAGCAACCCTACCCATGAAATAAGGGGGGTCTAGGAGTCTACACTATGGAGGAAACAAGCCAATACAGCTACCTAGCATCCTGCTTCCATACCATGCGGTTGTAGAACTCTATACTTGGAGCCCCTGGGGACTCAGCCACACACCATAGTTACCAGCTCGCATTGACCAACTTCATCCAGGTATGTGGCTTGGCCTCTTCTTACAAAATCAAAGCTACTGCCCAAGTCCAATGCACTCATTGGCAGTTCTATACTTCGATGCGGTAAAGAAGACCATCCCCAGCAGTTTCCCGATGACTGAACGAGACGACATCCTATGGCAGTGCTCCAAAATTAGCCATGCCAAAGACTTCCTCAAGGAAGTCCCCATAGCTGGGCTTAACCAGGAAATTGGGCCTAGGCAATTCTGGGTTATACGTAGCTACAGGCTTGGGATACCCATGTTTGAGGAGCGCAATTTATGTCCATGTTGCGGAAGATGAATGAACGTCTTCGGGGACCACGCCTTGCACTGTGCTGCGAGGTGAGTTCAGACACGACCTGGTCCGGGACATACTCGTTGATATGTGCTACAGATCTGGAGTGTCAGCGCGTAAAGAAGTCAAGTTGGGATTTCTATTAGATGACGAGACTTCCTTAAGGCCCGCGGACAACCTGGTATACAACTGGGAGAATGATCGCGACGTCTGTCTTGATATTACTGGGGTGTCCCCCTTCACGGGAGGGGGGATAACAACTTTCTCTCCAGGCGTATCCATCTTAAATGCCATAACCCGGAAACAAAGTAAATACCTTGAAAAATGCATCGCTCACGGATATGGGCTCGGAGTGCTTGCATTCACAATCCTAGGTGAATAAGGCGAGGACACGGTAGTCTTTGTAAAGAGGTTGCAGAATTTTATTTCGAGTTTCGATTATAATTATAAAATCGAAAATTGTCTTTTGTTTAGATCAGGTCTCACTATCCAAAAAGGGGTGGGTGCCCATCTTGTGGCCAGGCTTCCCACTCTATCTATGTAGCTCACCTTTTTCATCTAATACAATCGTATTTTATAAAAATAAAATAAAATAATAATAATAATAATAATAATAATAATAATAATAATAATAATAATA
>JAJJMC010029784.1:1610644-1646255 GCA_023531435.1 Papaver californicum | reverse complement strand
TCGAGATCAAATCAGATCACGAGAAATAAAAAAAATACCCGAGTATTATTTTCCGTTAATTGAGAAGATTATGTAAAGATTTGGTGGTCTGTGGTGTATAAATAGGACGGGTTGAGCCAGAAAAATGATAGAGAGTGTTAGGGAGAGCTCAGGAGACGAAGAGGAGGCATAGAAATCAATCCAGAGAAATTTTCTCTGCTGCTGCTGAAGAACACGAAGAACATAGGCTACGACAACGGTTTTTTCAACCTCTCGGTCACGGTTTCTTCATCCATTTGCAACGGATATATTCGTCTTTGCAACGTTTATCTTCAGCTACAACGGTTTCTTCAACACATCTGCAACTTTTATATTCAAGCTCTATTACAACAATTACTCTGAAACGTCCATAAACCGTTGCAGATTTCCTGTTACATTACTTTTAGCTTCTTTTCATCTTTCAAGCACTTTTGAGCTATGTACCAATCTTTTGAGGGTGTTTTAAGAAAAATGAGCTAAACCCCATCACTGAGGCAAGGAGGAAGCCATTTTTCCACGATTAATTGGTAACTTTTAATAATTCTTTTATGACTTTTGCATTATTTTTAATTGAAATTACGAATTTTCTTAATTGATTGTGATTTATTTGATGGTTTCTGCTGGGACTTAGAGATTTTCATGAGTCATGCTTGTGATTTAAAATTGATATTTTAAAAATCTACCTTTTGCAAAAATTAGAGTCACTTATTTAAGCTAGAATTGTGTAGAATTATTATTTTTGGAACCAATTAAAAGTGGTTAAGGGTGAAACCCATAACCTCAATATTTATGAATATTATTTTTATATTTTGTGTATATGTTTTAGTTTATTAAATCTAAAATCAATCTTCACAAGTTCGAGAGTTTGAAACGTTTTTTTATCCACTATCACAAAACATATCAGTCGCCAAATATTTTAGGATAAATTAGAAAAAGGGAGACCAATCCTAGTCACAACAAGGACTACACCTTTCCTTGTTGGGTAAGAGAGATAAGCCCCTTTCTTGGTACTATCATTCCCTTTTATAGACTTTCCTCTTTTTCCTTTACTCTGACATATGTCCTTTTGAACCTTCTAATATTACTAAAGAGTCATCTTTTTAATTTTACCCCTTCTTTCCCCTTTTATTCCCCCTATACCCCATATCTTTATGGATACTTTCCCAAGGTCTTGGGCTTAGTCCCCAAGTTCTAATATAATTACAGGCTCGAGGCCTTATAGTAGAGATAACTCTCTTTATCCATAAGTAGTTATTTTTCAGGTATCAACTACTGCTTCCATTCTAGTAAGTAATGTTAATAAAAGTATAGAAATGTCGAAAAATGCTTCTTGTAATGCTGTTAGGAATAATCGGGGTGGACTCCAAGTGGTGGATAAGAGGCAAAGGTGGAGGATTCCGGAAGCACCATTTAATAAAATAAATTTCGATGCTAGCTACCATGATTCTACTAAATCTGCTGGTATTGGACTAATATCAAGAACTTTTACAGGTACATACAAGGGAACATGAACCATTTAGGTAGAAGTAGCTGATGCTGAACATAATGAAGCAATGAGAGCTCTGGAAGCAATAATTTAAGCCAAACAAAGAGAGCTTTTTCATGTGCATCTGAAAAGAGATTATAGGAATGTGGTGGCTGCGATTTAGGGGAAGCCAAACACAATTAAATGGACAACAAATACAATTGTTTAATATTGTAGATAACTTTTAGATAACGTAGAACAATGGAAATACACCTCCATTCCAAAAAAGACAAATCATATTGTAAATGTCCTTGCTAAGGAGACATATATTTTTTCTTTTTAACTTATTTATTTTGAATAATTTTTCACTTTAGTTATAATTCTCTTTAGAGAAAGATAATGTTGAATAATTTTAATTCTTAAATAAAAATCTTTTTTTATTAAAAGAAAAAGAAAAAAGAAGTTATAATTCAGGTGGTGAAAAATAACAGTTGATCATTTGCCGTACCCGGTATAACTTGCGTTACTTTTGTTTGTGCGTAAGAGGTCTAGGGCAGCAACCCCTAATTGGCGAATGGTGTTCCAAATGGATACACACTTGTGGGTGGTGATGTGGTATGCGAATCCGGAAAAAAACAACACTCACATGCCCATGTCAAATTAATCGATAACAGCATTATCTGAGAGAATACTAAGGTCCCATCGGACCCATCTTATCCTACAGATTTCACAAAAGGACTTAAAATAAAAAGGTTAGAGGATTAGAGAGGTAATTTGGCAAATTTATGATGGAAGGGTCTTTTCGTAATTGGGTAGTACGGTTAAACTTTAGCAATCTGTATACTTTATGCAGAGAGAAAGTTGCTTCGTTGATTGTGCAGGGTACGCTAACAGCTTTTTTCATATCATTTTTTTATTAGTCGACAAATGCTCCGGATCAACTCCTTTAACTTATTACTAACTAATAAAATACCACCTTAATCACTCTGGATTTTAACAGGAACACCACTTTCATTTCCTTTTGTTTTTTGTGAGGAGAATTTTTTATTGGGGGAGTGGAAAATAGAGAGGAGGACTAATTCCTTCTCATCAACGCTACAATTAGTCACTTGGCTGCCATGTATTATTGACCAATTGAGTAAGTTTTCTTGATAAACTGTTAAAGTTTCTAATGCTGTCGATAACATTAACATTCTTAAAATTAATAGAATGGTTTTCCAAAAAAAAAATTGGAACATCTTTTACTGTTGCATAGGAATAATAAAGATGACTCCTTCTACTACCTATTAGCAAAAAAATAGTCATTGTTATAAACTAAATTTATTTATTAAGATATCTTTTATGTCTCACATTTGAATTTTCATATACTTGAAAAATGAGTCTTCTGTATCTATAGATAGAGATTTAGACCTTTGTAACACACATTTAATAAAAATTCTTTCTGTTTTTTTTTTCTATTTTATGTTTTTTTTTTCTTTCTTTTCTATTTCACAACACATTATTATATATGTAGCTCTATTAAGTGTTAAATAAGTATTTTTTTTATCTATTAAACCCTAGTATTTTCTTTATAAGTTTTTCTTTTAAGTTTCATAAGAAAAAAAATTATATAAAGAATCTTTTTCGCTTGTTGCTTTGATTGTCTGACGATCAAAATAAAAATCGGCTGCAAAAGAATATACCTATGCTCGATTGATCAAAACATTTATGTTTTCCCTAATGGTTTTCATCTACTTTTTTTGTGGCTGGTGTCTATGTCGATTTTTTATTTCTTGATCGATCCATAAAACGAAAGCAGAATTATATACATGAGATATTATTTAAGGCTTTGTTTTCAAGTTATAGTGCCTCTATATTTTATATCATATGAAAACAAACAACGTTGATGGATAAGTGATCCTTTGACCGGTGTGCCTGTTATTTACATGTGTATAATCGATTCATTTCCATACTCTCTTTATTCCTTATATAAATATGGGAAAATAAAATTTTGTAGTCCAAGTATATAGGTGGAAACTAATTCCAATATGTTCTTTTTATATACCCTTATTTAGAATTATGATATCAGTAAACCTAGTTAGTAAACCTAGTTATTGTTAACTGTGATTTCCAAAGATAATTAGTATAACATCTTCCGATCCATGGTTTCCTCAATAAATCTCTTCCTTGAATTAGGAAAACCATTAATTAAGAGAACCCTTAATATGGATAAATTAGGAAACATAAAGAAAATTTATAAAAAATTAAAAACCCTCTAATTCTATTTTTTTTTTCCGTCTTTATATAAGAGACGAGGGAGTATTTATTTTCGAAGAAAGCATAATCAAATCATATGTTCATGGATACCAAGTTTACGTAGCTAGGTAGCAGCTCACGGCCCCACAAAACACCAAACTTTTGAAAGTTTCTGCAAATTGCGAAGAATTTTTCCAGTTAAAATTAAATTAATTTAGAGGTCAATCATCATGAAAGTTAAAGACCTTGAAAACAGATGATCATTTTGAGAGCTCTCCTAGTAAGACTTAAAATCAAGTCTTAAAACCGAGGGAATGGACATGCCACGGCTTCTTATGGATTAAAGATAGACCGGATGTTTCTTGAATTCTAACGGATGAGCAGGTACGTCGTTGATTGGCTTCTTATGGATTAATGATAGACCGGATGTTTCTTGTATTTTAACGGATGAGCATGTACGTTGTTTGATTTGCGAATACTTTGACAACATAATCCGCACAATAAACCCAGATCCAACATTCTTCATCGACATACAAAATCATCCTAGTGCAAAAAAAAATCCATTAGAATCCAAGTTGGAGAACGATGAGGATGATTATCCATCTCTTGTTAATTGTGTTATGCGGCATTCTAGATGCAGAAGTTATTGTTTACGGAAAAGCAAGACAACTTTGCAACAAGTGTGTCAGTTCAAATTTCCAATGGACATTTTACTCGAATCTAAGGTTGTCGAGGAGCCACCCAACAGTAATATGTATCGGTTCTTGAGAAGAAGAAATGATTCATTAGTCAATTCTCATCATCGAGTCATTTTGGAAACTTGGCGTGCAAACGTAGATTGGCCATGTGATAACTACAGAGTCTGTTACTCATTATATTGGTAAATATGCTGCAAAGTATGAACTGGCATCGAAAAATTTCACCGAGATTATGCGTGGAATTATAGATGATAAAAGGCCACCATGTCGTGATTCAACTACTGCCATAAAACAGTTGCTTATCAAAAATGCATCGGAGAGAGATATCTCTGCACAAGAGGTAAGTCACTTATTGATGAGTTATCATTTCATCAAGGAGATTTGTCCTTCTGAACTTGAGCGAAATAAATTACTTAACTCGCAGTTTGTCGAAGACGATATAATGATGAAGAACATCGAGAAATAGACCCCAGCTTCTTTGGAAGATATTTGGAAAGACCAGAAATATTCCAGATCACATCACTGATTGAAATAGCAAGGAAACACTATTATGCTCGTAAAAGTTGGTCTCACATTCAAGGTTGAGGCTATTATTAAGATTTTATCTGAATTGGGCAGTAATATTGTGATTACCAAAAATCTATCTTGGTAATACAACCACATGATTTATGTGATAAACCAAATAAATTTTCTTATCACGCTTAGGTTTACTTTTCTGACAGTTTTGGCGGTTTCGAAAAAGTCATATCTCTGATAAAGTTCATCTCTCCTCCACTTTATTTTTTCGACAGTTTTGTCAGTTTCAATCCTTTCATTTTTAATGCAAATCTTGTCACATCTCTCATCTTATTCTTCGTGTTATTTGTCTTTTTCTTCTTAAAGTTTATGTTCTTTTTCATTCTTCTGAAACTGAACTTTCAGTGATTCCTCGTGATTTGATTAATTCAATTTGTGCTGATTAAATCGTGATTAAGGATTTCTTTCATCGGGATCGGGTCTTCTTTTCATCCAGTTATCTGATTTGATTTCTGTTCTTCACTTCGTTACAGGTAATACTCCTAACTTATTCTTTAATGTATTTGTTTATCTATCAATCTTCTTGATTGAATCTTTTTAGGGTTTTCTTCTGTTTTGTTCTTGCTTTTCATCAGGGTGAATCGATCTTTTCTTGTTCGCTCATATGTAGGTAAAATTTATCATGTCTGGAAAAGATGATAGTAATGTTGCTGGAGGTGCCTCTCATTATGGTGATCAACCTGTAGAAAAGAAATCATCTCGCTATTCTGCGAGAAAAAAGAAAGTGGGAGATCAATCTGGTACTTCAGAAACTGATGATATAGTTGTTGCGGCCAATAGACCGGCTTCCAAGAGTAAACGTTTAAACGAGAATTTGAGCTTTAGGTCAATGGATATTGAAGAATTTAAATATAAACATCAACAGACTATGATGAAGAACTTTCAGTATAGCACCAACAGACTATTAATAATTGCGGGAACGCTGCACGCTGGCTTGAAGCTTCCTTTGTACAAGAGTGGGGATTCTTTCCAGTATGAGGTTCTTGCGAGCCGAAATAAATCCAAGCATGGTATGGTCCGGTCTATTGCCCAATACAACGGGAATTGGTGGCGTGTGCTGAATGAGTATAGTAAACGTAGTAGGAGAGAAACAAATTTGACATTCTACGTTCCTAATCCTGCGGAACGTAAGCATTATACTGTGAATAATTTCCATGATGCATATGCTGACGCTATTGCTGTAAAGAATTACAAGAAGTGGACCGTCGAACCGGGTCGTAAAGGTGGCGAAGGATTTCGTCTACTCTGGGAAATCGATAACTCTAAGCTGAATGTCATTCATGGGACGCATGCTCCTTTACAGGAGAAGATCCGTATTGATCATGACTTCAGGTGGTACCGCACTCCTCTAATAATTGAGGGACCATGGATTTTTGGGTTTGTTCAAGACAGTGTGGTCTGCAACCTTCCATCACGCCATCATTCTTAATGCCCTTGGCAGTTAAACTTCGACGGCTTTTCTTTCCCGTATGACGATGTGGTATGTAGAATTCTTTCTCTATTCTTCTACATCACGCTTTAAAAATAATATAATTGTTTCCTTTTTTCATAGTCGCAAGCAGAAGGGAGTTCGAAAGGTGATTCGGGTAATAAGCGCAAAGTCGCAGCTTCAATAGAAAAGGTATTGACTTATCCAAATGATTTGCATAATTCATATGGATCTTATTTAATGAGTTCCTGCGGTACATTGACAGGGTCTGAAAAAGTTAAAGCTGCACCCCGCATTTCCACTAATAGGGAGGAAGGAGAAATTCGTGATTCACCCCCTTGTCAACCAAAGTTGAGAATTGAAAATATTAGTTCTGTTGAACCTAAAAAAAGTGAGGAAGAGCAGAATGTCCCGCTTCAGCTGACAGAAGAGCAGAATGTTGAAAATTTATCTCCTGTGAATTTTGAGCCCACGGAGTTGGTTAATGCTGCGGTGGAAACTACAAGTGTTGCGGACAATTGTTCGAACCAGGCCGCAGATCCTGAGTTCTCCTACCTCACCTCCCAGTTTCCCCTTTGTTTGAAGATGATCTTCTCGTGCCTTATGCGAGTGTAGATGGTCTATCTGATAAGGAGGATCCCGCATTTCAGGGTGAGCCGGGAAATGCTATGGTGGAAGCTGCTTCTACCGAGGGTAATGACAACAACACAACTGTCATTGATGCAGTTCATATGAACAAAGAAATCCCACATAGTGATAAGGGTAAAGGAAGAGAGGAAGATGAGAATCTTATGGATAAGGAAGAGGAGCCATTTTGCTGGCTCATGTCCAAAGAGTTGTTATCTTTCCCATGCGACTTTCATCCACTGGAGATAGATACCTCTGCGGTTGCTAATCTGTGGGAATACATGCGGTCTGCTAAGTATGAAGTAGTGAAAGAAGTTTGGTTAAAGGACCAAGGCCATCCCGTCTTCCCTTCTTTTGACATGAACCTTCCTTCCTCTCTTGCGGAGACGATTGCTCTAGTGAATGGTGGAGCATACTCTTTCCCGCAACAAGCTATCTTGCAGGTATTTTTATTAATTTAATGACCTTAAATTTTATTTTATTTTCATCTTTACTTATAGCTTTAATTTCGAAAATTGCAGCTTGCTTGGGGTCAGAACACCGCATATGTGGCTTATAAATTTTTCAAAGGACGATCCATAAAGATGGAGACTCAGTTTAGAAAAGTAGAGGAGAAATTAATCAGATCAGAAGAAGATGCTGAGGACTTGAAGCGGGAAAATGATACGCTTCTTAGCAGTTATTAGATCTCCAGAATCAAGGTTTAACGCTTTTTCTCTCATGTCATTTTTTTTACTTTATTTGCATGTTTCTGAATTACTTTATGGGATCAAAGGGGGATTCAGACCTCGTGAGTAGGCTGCAACGTAGAGATAAGTATCTGACAGAACATGTATTAATAATCAATAAAGAAAATATGGAGATTAAAGAAAGATTCAATAACTTGGTTGATATGATGAGTCAAGCCAAATCAAAGTATGAAGATCTAGAATTGAAGCACCGGCTTTTACATGTAGATTATATCCGCAAGAAGGAAGAATATGATGCCACTCACCTATGGACTAAAGGTTATGTTCTTGAAGCGCGTGCACAATCAGAGAAATTGGAAGAAGAAAATTTCAAGTTCTGCATGGAACACAAGAATATCCTTGCGGGATTTTTTTATTCCGGGTCACTTCATAATTCACAGCTTTCTTCTTATATGGCGCAACTTATTAAAGAAAGAGATAATTCAGCTTCAGATGTTCATGCTAAAGGGAATGCACTTGCAGAAGCTCAGGCTAAAATCCGCAGCTTATCTGATATAATTCTTCTTCGTGAAAACGATATTTTTCGCTTACATAAAGAGATGGAAAGGTGTACAAACGAATCAAATTAGTTGCGGGACAATAATTCAGTGAAACAAGCGGAGTTAGATCAATATCGTCAAGATCTTCAGCATCTTACCGAAAATTATCATAAACTTTCAAGAGAATATGACTTCCTCGATGATTCTAAAGATGCAATAATTCACGAATTAGAAGAGTTTGAATCCCTCGCAAGAGGTATCTTATTTTATTGCATATTTAAAGTTGAATATCATTTCCGTATTGATTAATCTGTTATTTACGTTGCAGGTTTTAAGGAAAAATTCAAAGATGCAGCCTCAAGAGCTGATAGGGCTGAAGGGGAGCTTGATATTGCCAATGCTAAGTTGGAGGAAGTCAAAGGACAACTGAAGCTGGTTACTGTCAAAGCTAATGAGGCACAATTTCAACTTGAGTTTCTATCCTCTAAGACTAAAGAACGGAGGAAAAATGGAAGATGAAAAACTTGAAAGTTAAGAGTTTAACTCGTGACTTGGCTTCGGAGCAAGGGAGAAAATCTTATTGGGAGGAGCGTGTCCAAAAGCCTGTGGCCGAGGTGAATAGGTGTAAGCAGGAGCTTGAAACCGCAAGAGCTAAAATTTCTTGGTTAAAAATTGAAGCTCGTGTTGGAGTTGCAAAAGCGATCAACAACACTCTAGATAGGGTTAAAGCTGATGGATTCACCAAAGTTTATAGCCGCAAGGAAATCCCTAAACACCCTTCTCCTAGTGCAGATCCTCCTGTTCCTTAATGTTTCCCTTCTTCTGAATTGTATTGGCAAGCTTCCTATTTGTCTCATATTATTGTACCTGCAATACAATTAATGTATATATATATATATATATATATATATATATATATATATATATATACATAATCATTTTGCGTTATGAGTGTGTGAATTGAGAAACCACAAGGCGTATATTGTACCTTGGGTTACCTTTGAGTGTACAGTCACATGACTAACTTCTCTCTGGCCAGGAGGAAATTAATGATGCGGTCCCTAATGAGTACCTCCTGAGATGGATAGTACCTGATACAATAATTAATGTCATGTTAGGCATCTCTTGCTCACGAAAGATCCAATAGTCATACACTCATAGACATTTATATGGATTTTCTAGAGAGATTGCATTTGTCATGCTTTACCCAGTATGAAGCCAAATTATTGTATGATTGCTTTATTTGTTATGGATAATATGGTTTGAGATATTGTGTGTTCCAAGGATGCCGTAAGACTTCTCCATTCATATTCTGCAAATGGTACGAGCCCTGTCCCACAATATCTTGTATGACATATGGTCCTCCCCATGTGGGTGCAAATTTTTTCGCTTTTTTATCTCTTTGGTATTCTGGGATTTGTCGTAGAACATACTGCCCTTCAACAAAGTTCCGCAACTTTACTTTCTTATTATATTCTCTTGCCAGCCTTCTCTGATAATTCTCCATTTTTTGGAGCGTAACCTCTCTTTTTTCTTCTAAGTCATCCAACTTCTCAAGCATTAGATCTGTGTTTAAATTTTTTTTCCACGCTTCTGTCCTTGTTGTGGGTAAAATAATTTATGTTGGAATAACTGCTTCCGCTCCATAAGTGAGAAGAAATGGTGATTCTCCAATGGTTTCTCTTCTCGTCGTGTGATATGCCCATAAAGTGTTATGAAACTGTTCGCACCATCGTTTATGATGTCCATCTAGAGTCTTTTTTAGATTCATGGAAATAGTTTTATTTGTAGCTTCAGCTTGTCCGTTACTTTGGGGATAAAGTGGAGTGAAATTGTTCTTTTGGATATTAAATGCTTCTAAAAGCATATCAATATTTTTTTCCTTGTAGTTGTTGTCCATTGTCCGGGCTATAGCTATCCGGATTCCGAATCTGCAAATTATATCTTCGAATAAAAACTTAAAAAACATCCGTATCTTTAATGCGAGCAAGATCTTTGGCTTCAACCCATTAAGTGAAATAATCAGTTGCTAAGATCAAGTATTTTCTTTTTTGTGTGCCTTCCACTAGGGGCCCAACGATATCTACTCCCCATTCTGCAAACGACCATGGGCTGAGTACAGAATTGAGTTCTGTTGCAGGAGCTTTCATTTTTTTTGCAAAGCGTTGACATTCTTCGCACCTTCTTACCAGATTGTTTATATCTTTGTACATAAATGTCCAGTAATACCCTTGCGTCTTTGCTTTCAGTGCGAGTGATCTTCTTCCGATATGATTTCCCGCATCTCTATAATAAATATATGTGAGAACACGTTGTCTTTCTTTTTGTGACAAACACCGAAGTAACGGCCCAAAAAAAAAACCTGCGGTAAAAAAAATTATCCCACAATTGATAATTTGCAGATTTTGGTTGCACTTTTCTCGCATCTTTAGTGTCTGCGGGCAAAATCCCACTTTGTAAGTACTGATGTATCGGGAGCCTCCAATCTCATTCAGATGATTCATTTTCTGGTTTTTGTGAAAAGTTTGCATCATCTTTAATGACTGCATCTTCAATATCTTCATCTACTTCCTCTTCTATGTTTTCGACTGCCCATATCTTAATTGACGGCTCATAGATGCGCCCAATTTTGACTACCGATGTATTTTGATCTTTTATCATTGAAGAAATGAATGTTAATGCATCAGCATGGCGACTCTCTAGATAAATGTCAAAAAATTATATTTGGAATTTGAGATGTCAAGTTTTGAACAAGATTCTTGTATTCTATCAAGTCTTCATCAAACGCTTGATATTTCAACTCAACATGCCGAATTATCTATTGTGAATCACTTGTAAGCCGTACATCACTTATCCCCAACTCGATGATGAGCTGAAGGGCATGAACCACAACCTCATATTCTACTATATTATTTGTGTGTTCACCGAATTCAAGACGAAATGCATGCACCATCCGTTCTCCTGTAGGGGTTGTAATCACAATTCCGATTCCCACTCCTTCTTTATTCCGTGCCTCAACAACAAATACTTCCATCTGGGGGAGTTAACAGAACTCAGAATATCTTGGGAATCATCGTCTTCTATCCCCGACAAACTTTGGATTTCAAAGTCGTCATCCAATGGTAAATCGGCAAGGAAATCTGCCAAGACTTGTGATTTTTGTGCAGTTTGTATTTCAAATATGATATGGAATTTCTCCAATTTTGCATTCCATTTCGCTATTCTCCCTACCTTTCCCGCATTCTTTAGTACAGACTCTAACGGAGCTTTACTTGTTACCCGCACATAGTGTGTTAGAAAATATATGCGCAATTTTTGTGTAGCAAAAACCAGTGCTAATATCAATTGTTCAATTTTGGTGTAATTCCTTTCTGCAAGATTAAGAGTTTTACAGATGTAGTACACTGGTTTCTCTACTTTCTCATTTGTTCGTACCAACATTGCACTTACAGCATCTTCTGTTGCAGCTATATACAAGGCCAACACCTCTTCGGGCTTTGGTTTCTGTAATATGGGTAATGTGGCGAGATAAGCCTTCATGTTTTGAAAGGCTTGCTCACAATTTTTATTCCATACAAATTTGCTTTTCTTTTTCAGTGTGTCAAAAAATGGTTTACATTTGTCTGATGATCTGGAAATGAATCTGTTAAATGCAGCTAAACATCCATTTAATTTTTATACTTCTTTTACATTCTTTGGAGATGACATATTAACAATTATTGTATTTTTGCTGGATCAACTTCAATCCCCTTTTTTGTGACCAAGTAACCCAAGAACTTTCTAGATGTAACTCCAAAAATGCATTTATCCGGATTAATTTTCATTTTATATTTGTGTAGAGCTTCAAATATCTCTCTTAAATATTGTAAATGATTCTTTGAAAGTTTACTTTTATTAGCATATCATCTACATAGACTTCCAAGGTGCGTCCTATCCATGGTTTAAATATTGCATCTACCAGTCGTTGATAGGTTACTCCCACATCCCTTAGTCCAAATGACATTTTAGTATAGCAGTACAAACCATGCGGAGTAAAAAATACACTATGTTCTTGATCTTCTTCAGCTAAAGCAATTTGATTATACCCTGAATATCCATCCATGAAAGATAAAGCCTCATGTCCTTCAACTGCATCTACTAATTGATCAATGCTAGGAAGCGGATAACTATCTTTAGGGCATGCCTTGTTCAAATTTGTGAAGTCTATACAAATCCTTACTCCTCCAATTTTTTTTGTATAATTACCATGTTGGATATCCAGGTTGGGTATCGCCCCTCTCGAATAAATCCCGCATCCATGAGTTTCTTTAGTTCCTTTTCAACTGACAAATGATACTCGGGCGCCACTTTGCGTATACACTGCCGAAATGGTGTAGTACCTGGATGTATATGTAATTCGTGACGATACTTGGATCAATGCCTGGCATATGCTCCATTTTCCATGCGAAAATATCTACATAATCTCTAAGTAGAATAACCAAATCATTTTTCCTTTCTGATTCCATTAGTGTTCCAATCTTGAATATTCTCGGGGAATTCTTCTGTTCCTATATTGACATTCTTGGTTTCTTCAACTGCTGAAAAAGTGGATTTGGGAACTCCTAAAAATGTGGGAGCTCCCTTTGATTGTTATTCTGGAATACTACCCTTTCCTTAGTTTTTGGTATGCTCCCTTCCGATGGAGTCTTTTTACTTGTTTCATTCACCGATCCTCTACCCACAGTCTCAATCAGATTTTGATTTATTGCCTCATCGTTTGCTTTGATTTTTCGTTATTTCTTTCTCTCTTGCTATTGTTGAATTCGTTCCTCATTCATGTGTGTCTCTGCGAGGATGCAATATCTTGCAACATTTTGATCCCCCTTTATTTCTATTTCTCATTATGGTGTTGGGAATCGCAAATATTGATGATAAGTTGCGGTTACTCCTTTCAATTGGTGAACGCAATGTCTGCCAATGATTGCATTATATGGGGACGGTGCCTCTAATACACTGAATTTGGTTAAAACGCCTATTGGTCCCGCCATGAATTCAAGTAAAATCTCTCCTTTTGGCTTTGACGATATCCCATTAAATCCATAAATAGTGTAACAAGAGCGTGTGAGTTGATCTTCCTTGAGTCCTATTTTTTGAAATGTGTCATAAAATAACACATTAAGTGAACTTCCCCCATCCATGAGGATCTTCTTCACATTCCATCCAGACATTGGTAAAGTGAGAACCAGCGGATCATTGTGTGTCTCAATTTCTTGATCTACTTCACCCGCTGACAAAGTTAATGGGGAAGCCATCCATTACTCCCACGTTTTTATCATTTTTCCTGCAACTTTAAAAACTTCATGACTGACAATTCTTTTACACAACTTCTTATCAATTGCTGCATTCATAGATAATTGATTTGGCTCTATGTAGGAAATCGTGTTGATGGTTCGGTTATTTTTCGAAATATTTACAGTCTTCCCAGTGTTCAGCCTTGGTGGAGGATCGGGTAAATAAAGGAATTCTTTCAAATCTCCCGCATCAATTAACTTATGGACTTGCAATTTTAAATTTCTGCATCTATTTGTGGGATGACCATAAAAACAATGATATCCACAATAATCTTTAGAACTTTCCGTGTGCGGTGGTTGCCTTCCCTTCGACCATGACCATTCAAATTCTTGCTTGTTTCTAATTGTATTTAAAATTTGTGAATACGGGGTGTTGAGCTTAGTAAAAACTCGATCCTCAAATTGCTGGTTGATCTTTTTTTCTTCATCCACTCTGCCTCGCTTAAATTCATTATATGGATTTTTACCCGCAACTCCCTTTTCAGAACTTGTAGCCGGTTCCATAAAATTTGTTCTGTTTACAACTCTCTGATGTTGAGAAACTGCTCTTGGATTCTGTTTTTGTATATCTTGTAGCCTTGCATATTTCTCGATAATTACCCTTATATCCCCTTCAGTTTTTGGATCCTCTCCATGAATATCTACGAAAAGCGGGCTCGTGCGGTTTGATATTCCCCATTTATAACAATTAATAGAAAATTTTGGACTAACATTACCTATTGATTGACAAATTGCCTGCCATCGATCTGTGTAATCTCGGATAGTTTCATCTGTCCAAGACGCAAGGGAAAATAATTTATCCGTTCCAACATTTGCGGGTTTGTTGTACATGTATGTCTCCAATTTTCGGGTCAATCGTGTATATGAATGTATTGTTCATTCTAGTAGATTGTCGTACCATGTTAATGCAGATCCTTTCAAACTAGAGGGAGAATATCGGCACATGATAACATTTTTTTGCTCCCAGCGGCATATTGTGTTATAATATTTTAAATGAGCTGCGGGATCCTTTGTTCTATCGTAACATTCAAAGATGGGGAGAGTGCATTTATGCGGGATGGATGCAAGCGCAAGGTGCGGTGCCAATGGCGTTCTACTGGCCTCTTTTAATACTTCCTCAAGAGTCCTCCCTCTTTCTTTTTTTCAAGGTCTATATTTCCTCTCTCATTTCTTCCAAATCCTCGAAATATTTGTTCCACTAGTTGTTCTGCGGTTCTGAGTCATCAAAATCTGGTTTATCAGGCTCATACTGCTGACTAAACCTATTTTGTTTTAGATGAACATATGTATCATCTGCCGGTTCAACTATCATCACCCTTTGATCTTTATTGATCCTCATTTTGCTTTCTGCGGATCTTTTTGAACTTACTTCTTGCTTCTGTAACCTTGTAACAGATGCTTCCGCATCCTGTCGGGCTTTAGGCCTAAGCATCTGATTTTCTTGCGTTAGAAGAGCAATTTTTTCTGCATAAGTCTTTTGAGCCTTACGCATTTCATTCAATTCT
This sequence comes from Papaver californicum, assembly GCA_023531435.1. Lineage (NCBI taxonomy): Eukaryota > Viridiplantae > Streptophyta > Magnoliopsida > Ranunculales > Papaveraceae > Papaver > Papaver californicum. The sequence continues at coordinate 1,631,144 of JAJJMC010029784.1, read as the reverse complement.
TTGAATAATTGATTGATGGGACCAATCCTGTTTTGTGGTGCTTCTACATGTGGTTGTTGCATTGTTCTGTTTCTATCAATTGATTGTTTAATTGGGATGTTTGGTTCTATCATTTCATCTTGCAGTCTCTGTAATTGCTCTACTCTGTTTGCCTCTTGTAATTGATTTCTTGTTTCGTTATTTGTAACAGAATAGTATTCACAACTTCAGTATCTTTGTTTCTATTTTGTATTGTCCGATCCAAGGGTTGGGGTCCTTGGCACTCTTCTACGATTTCTCTTTCTGGTTGATGAAGAGTTTTTCTTCCAGACCCCATTGTTTGATTACCCAAATTTCTTACATCAACTTCTTGTTCTTGTAAGGTTTTGTTTGCGGCTGTCTCCATTTATTTAATTGCTCTTGGGATATTATAATGACTTCTTTGCTCAATCTAGTGTTGTTGTAAAAATTTCTTTGTTGATGTTCTAACAAAAGTTCAGATAATGAGATAAGTGCTTCATAAAATTTTAACATTCGCAATATATATATATATATGAAATAATTTGATTGATAGAAAAAATCTAGCTTAAATTAAAATTTGATATATCACATAAAAGTTAGACAAATTACCAATTTAAATCAAGTTTCAAAGGTTCATCAAATCATTTTTTGCAAACAAGTTGAAAGCAAGTTTAGAAGTTCAGTTCAAAACTTATTTTTCTTGTTTTGACGAGAATCATAACTAGGCAGCTGCAAAACATTCTTAATTTATACATCAATTGACACAACATCATATGCAGCTAAATATGGTTGAATTACAGACACAGAAATTCCCCGATTTCAAACCAATTTTTTTTTTACAAAATTGTTAAAAACATAGTACTTTAGAGGAAATTTATGAGCTAAGTCTTTCAAACACATGGTTAAGAAAACATCCGAAATAATCAAAGTATTAATTTAAAAGAGAGGTAACAATTAAAAAGGTGTTGTGTATGAACATAACAGTTAAATTGAAATAGACATCAATTGAAAAGTTCGGAGAGAAACTATATGCAAAATTTTGAAATATCAATTGAAGAGAAAAGAACCCCTGATTAGAGATGTAGGAAAGGGGTTTTCTAAGATAACAAATTCAAAATTTTAAAGATGAAGATTTGGACAGGTAGAATAAATTCTTTTACCTCTCCCTGTTTCTAGCGCCAAACTGTGATTACCAAAAATCTATCTTGGAAACACAACCACATGAATTATGTGATAAACCAATAAACCAAGAGCAATGAAATGATATAGGTTAAGCATAAGAAAACAATACAAGCAAATTTTAACGTGGTTCGACAACGGGGTGTCTACATCCACGGGTAATAAAAGATTTGGATGTTTTTATTGATGATTGTATGTTACAAAAAGATAAAATGCTATATGCAGCAAGTAAAATTCATCAAAAAATGATTGAACTACAAATATATTTAATTGACACAACTCCCATACCTAAACTTTTCCTATGATCCTTTTCCTTCTTCAAAAAAAAATTCCCTTCCTTTCTGTCTTGGAGCTTGATATTTATAGTAAATATCATGAGTTCGCCTCTTCTTTCTTTCCACCTATTAGTTCTTATCCAGACTTTGGAGTGAAACTTATCCTGCATTCTTATTTGTATTTCCTGCAAGACTTGACATGTCCCTTAGTTTTCCGCTTGGTGACCCGCACCTCTTCTGCGGATTTGTATTCAAGTTAGTGCCTTTTTGGATTTCGATGAATGCTGCAGTCTTATTATTATTATTAGAATTATGGCATGTCCGACATGTTTCCATTGAAAGTGATATTATTATTTTCATAATTTGACATGTCCGACACGTGTCCTTTGAAAGTGACATTATTATTATATAGGGTATTCGAAAATCCTATCATAACGTGAGCACTAGTGTCAAGGTATGTTGTGCGAACTTTTTCAGGATCCGGCCTCTGGAACACTGACAAATTCGCGAGATGCTCTTTAATCTTCTGGAATGCCTCCTAACATTCATCTATCCACTTGAATTTATCCCACTTCCTTAAGGTACTAAAGAAAGGCTTGCACTTGTCGGATGATCTCGAGATGAATCGACTCAAATCTTCCAAGCATCTATTTAGCCTTTGAACATCTTTTACTACAGTAGGTGATGGCATATCTCGGATGGCGCGAACCTTGTCGGGATCCGCTTCAATTCCGCTTTTGGTGATTATGTAGCCCAGGAATTTTTCAGAGGTTACCCAGAATGTACACTTTGCAGGATTGACTTTCATTTTGTATTTTCTCATTTGGTCAAAGATACATGATTTGCCGTTGCTTTACTCTTGACTAGCATGTCATCTACATATACCTCGCTGGTCTTATGGATCCATCTCTCAAACATATCTTCAACCAGCCTCTGGTATGTTGCTCCCCCGTTTTTCAATCCAAATGGCATCTTTGTGTAACAGCGGAGCCCTCAAGGTGTGAAGAATGTCGTGTGCTCCCGAACTTATGGTGCCAGTGGAATTTGGTTGTATTCAGAATATTCGTCCATGAGAGTCAGCGCCTCATGAACATTAACCGCATCGACCAGTTGATCTATACTCGGATGGGAAGCTATCCTTCGGGCATGCTTTGTTCAGATCACTGAAATCTATGCAGATTCGGATCCCACCATTCTTCTTGGGTACAATCACAATATTTTAGATCCATACTAGATAATGCGCATTTCGGATGACTCCAGCTGATTGCATCTTTTTCAACTCAACTTCCACTGAGGCTTGTAGCTCTGTCGCGATTCTTCGCATCTTCTGCCGAATGAGTTTGAACTTTGGATCTATTCTCAGGTGATGACAACAAACTTCCGGGTCAATTCCCTTCATTTCCTTCATACTCTACGCGAACATATCAATGTATTCCTGCAGCAAATCTTTCAAATTGGTGATCTGCTCCAAACTTAGCAACGACCCTATCTTTACTATTTTCGGCTCTTTTTCCGTCTTGATGTTAAGATCCAGGGTTGGTTCCAAAGACGTGAAATATTGTTTGGGTTCCTTGATAGGGGCCGCGGGATGTAATTGCTATGCGTCCCGACTCTTTCTTTCTTCTCCAATCTCCTAGGCTAAGGCCAATATTTCCTCTAACTCTTGAAGGTGTTTTTCTCCTTGGATCCAGTTCTTTTATCTCCTGTTTCGGGCTCGCCTGTCCTCATTCTGCTGGACGTCTGCTTGGATATAAAATTTTAAAACGTGTGGATCTCCTACCACTTCTGCTACTCCCATTAGGGTCGGGAACCTCAGTCGCTGGTGATATGCTGATGCTACTCCTTTAATTCCTGCAATCCATGGTCTCCTGATTATGGCTTTGTAGGGTGAAACTAGGTCTACTATACAGAAAGTAGTAATGGTTTCCATATATTCGCCTCATGATACTCTTAACATGACTTCGCCTTTGGTTTTGGTAACCGACCCGTTGAATCCATAGATGTTATAAGTGGAAGGATGAGGATGTCATCTGATAAGCTCATTATTTTAAATGTATCGTAGAACAAGACTTCCACAGAACTCCTGCTATCCACCAGTTTCTTCTTTAGTCCCCATTCTTCAATCATTAGCATAATACCAATTGGTCTCCGTGAGTTTCTCCATTCTGAGGCACATCTTTTGCAAAAAAATATATTGGTTGCATCATCCATGATTCCATTGGCAGAGTCTTGGATACACTGTAAATTTCCTTTCCCGAGTGGTCTCTCTTGTGAATTCGAGACATGATTCCATTTCCTAGCTGAAAACCTTGAGCTGCTGAGTGGGAAATCATGTGGCATTGGAGGACTCTAGCATTTTTTTTAATTCTTACTTGATATATTGGTACTTCTTCTGGCGTAGGTTGAGTTCGGACGTATTTCTGTAAGAAGCCATCTCGAATCAAGTGTTGCACAATCTCCTTCATGTCTTGACAATTATTAGTTGAATGTCCTATATAATGGTGGTAAGCGCAGTAGTAAGGGTGGTCCTTGCTTCTCTCAAATTGTACTCCTCGATTTTGAGGAAAACTGATATCTTCTCTCCTCCTTGAAAATTTCTTCCAGGGGAGCATTCAATGGCACATACAATTTATCATCAAACCTAGGTCTTTTTGATGCGTCGGAAAACCGACTTTGTTTTAGCACAAGCGCACATTGTCGAAAGATATAGACAAAAGCAAATACGGTTCGTTCCCACGAGGAGTTTGGATTAAAATATCTTTTTAGATTTTATTTATAAAGAATTAAATTAACTAGTGAATTAAAACTATTTAATAAAGTTGGAAAACAATAAGAGGAAAACGTTAAGGTTCCGGGAATCCGTTGTAGATTAGGGTTTAATTGCGTTCGTCACATAGGGTCTCGATTTCAAAAAGAATTGTTTGTTCTCAACCTAAAGTAGAATTTCGAAGTACTAAGTATACGGGGCATACAGAGTCAAAGAATATTCATAAAACAATTTCATACAAGGTTTCAACCAGTCCTTCTACTAATCAAACAATGAACTATACGTGGCATAGAACATGAAAAATCATCGAGACGGTAAAACGTTGAGAGAGAGACAAATTAATGATATTTAGTTCATATAATTGAAAACCCTAGTTTTAAAACACAAATAAAACTATCTCTACAAGTTCATCCTTTCGCCCTAACAAGAGAATTAACCCAACATGGCTTTCTCAAAAGCCATACAAATTAATAAAGAAAATAAACACAAACTAACCCTTTTCAGTGTTCCTCCGACTTCGTCAATTCTGTCCGTGAGCTTCTTGTACGTGAAGCTATACTTCCAAAAGTGTCCGGGAAGGTCTGTATGTGAAGTTATCTACGTCAGAGGGATCTGTCCCTCTATTGTATGTGTAGTACCAGGCTATATATAGCCTTCGAAACCAATTCCGTGTACAACAAGGTTTGGCTCTTTCCTAAATCTCCCCTGACTTGCATTTCAAGTCTTCCTAAACTCAACATAAGCCATTAATTCCTTTTCCGTTTACAGCTTAAATCCTAGTCATACAAGGTTGGTTCTTTTCCCAATTTTTTTCTTGATTGCCGCTCAAGTCTAACTCCCTTGAACAGCACATTAACCTCCCAGCCAATCTCGACTGCACCTTCAAAGACTCTCCATCAGCAACACCATCTCAGCATTACCGAGCTCGAGCAACAGCACCCACCTCTTAACCAGCAGCAACTCGGAACATCTCTAGCTCCATTAAACAACCAGCCACCATTGATGAAACATCTTAAAAACCATCCTGTGAGTAACCCATGTCTTCACATCCAACAGCAAGAATCACCGATACCCACTCTTCCATTCCATCTCATAATCGAGCTACAATGGCAACAACCATTTGTAGCCATCACCGATCATCACTGACTCAAGCTCATCCCCAAATATAGCAACAAAGATCACCATCAAACTTCACCATCATCTCTGTCACTGCCACAGATTCTATGATTATTCCAGCCACCATTAATGGCAAGTGAAGCTCATCACATCTCTGCACACCATCATTCGAGCTCCAACAGCCACCATCATCTCTGCCATGAAGAGTTCAATCATCACAGGCTCGAGCTCTCTTCTCTGTTGATGTTAACCCATCATCACAGGCTATTCAAGAGCATCACATTATTCCCTGTTTTGATAATGAAAATGAAGGGGGTGGCCCCGATCCATCGGCTGGTGTGTTTAAAAGAATTCAAATTGTGGTTGCCCTGAGTAGAATGGATGGTGCTATTAGAAATATTTAAATCTTGTCAGCCCTTAGCGTATGCCAGGTTGTCAATAGCAGTCTCTCTTGAAATGACCTTTTTGCCCTTAGTATTCGTTTCGCTCATAACTTTCTCATACGAAGTCAGAATGACCTCGTTCTTTCACCGTTGGATTCGTAATCAAATTATCTACAAGATGGAGGGTAGAAATCCTGGAATGGACTGAGCTCTACTGGGTCTTTGGAAATTCGAAGTCTTGTAAAGCTCCATTTCACTTGTTTCAGAGACGTAACCTAATAAAACGCACAAACTAGAAAAGTAATAATAAAACACGGTAATTCACACAAAATCTAGCAAATAAGAATAAGGAAATGATACTTAAAATGTATAAATTATGCACTTATCACTTTTCCCTTTCGAAACCCACATTTTCGAGGTTGCACCCCTGTCGTGTCGTTCTCCTCTTTTCTCATCTCGTCTAGATTCTATATACGGAATAACATTTGTAGCCCGAGATGGCTCTGCGAACTTTGTAGTTTATTGAAGTTGAATTTTCTGCACCCCTCCTTGTATTTTTTTTAAAGTAATGTAATGCTCATGCAGCTTTCTGATGTCCTTCAGAGTATGAGGCTTTTTCAATGTAGATGGCTACATAGATTGAGTCCTTCTTTCTTAAAGCATTTTCAAATCCCAGAATCTGCTGTCCACTGGTATCTTTCCAATCTCGGTGCATAACTTTCTCCACCTATCTGTAAGTGACCGAAGCGATTCTTTGAGTCCTCTGGCAGGGTAAACAATTTGTTCACTCGAGGTCTGGCTATGCTGGTGTGCATGTAAGTCTCCAAGAATGTCTCAGTAAACTCTTCATAGATTCCAATCGATCCTGGCGAAAGTGAATAAAACTAGGTCGTTGCCTCTCCATCCAAGATTGCTGGGAAGAACTTGCACAGCATCATGTCATTATGTTTCCATTGCCGAAGCGATATGTCGTACATCTTGATATGCTCCAACGCATCGCCTGTTCTATCGAATCTTGTCACAAAAGTCGGAAGAGTTCATTTTGGGGGAAACTCAGCTTTTGCCAATCTCCTGGTGAATGAGGTTTTTTCTGTTTCTGTCATTACTTCATCCAACTTATTGTCATCTCTTTTGCCTACCATTTTCTTGATTATTACCTTCAGATTCTTCGCCTTTTCTGAAATGCTTTGAGCGTGTCTTTGATTCTCCTACCTGGACTCTTCCTCAGAGGTAGAGTCTTCTGGTTCCCATAATATCTTCACGGTTGTAGCTCAGATTCTGGACTTGGGTGTCTGAGAGAACTAGGTTCTGGCATTCTGCTCATGCTTGGTGTTGCTCGATTCGTACCTCCTCCTGCTAAGTCTGTATTATCACTGGATCCCTCGCTGGGATAATCCCTTGATGAACTCACGTGTCTTATTCCTCTTTCCCTAAATAGTTTATTCTCTTGCTCCAGCAGTAAGTTCCTCCGTTCTAATATTCTAACCATTTCTTCATTCTTTTGCTGGTTTGCTAAGATCCTTGCCAAAGTCAAGTATGTGCTTTCATGACTAGATGGATTGTCCCTCCTTGGAACATTGTCTCCTTCTACTAAATGTCTTTTTCCTAGCATGATTTGACGCTGCATTTCTGTTTATGTCTCAGCCGCATCTCTTCATGCCGCCTCAGCCATCATCATGTGTTCTTCTTGGTGTGCCCTTCTTCGTGCCCGTTCTTTCTAACTGTCCAAAACGGACAATCCATCAGGGAGATACTCTCCTTCGGCTGCTGCTTCACAAATCTGCACATTAGTTAGTCGGACCGGGTAAATTTCCTCCTTAATTAGGGGTATTTCGGGTCGAGATCCCCTCCTTAAGATTTTCTTTGGGTTGAGGTTGCTTTCCTGTCCAGAAGTCGTTAGTCCCTCGTGCGGACTCACTCTTGTTGATGTCCGACTAATGAACTGGCCATCGAATCTCGCGTGTTCCCGATGTTGACCAGGAATAAAATCAATCTCACCAAGAACACTCAAATTACCCTCTTAAACTTGTTACAATTTTCTTTCTAAAAAATATCACCTTCCTTCTCCCTTGGTTGAGCTTATTATTTATAGACAAAAGGTATGATACAACAAAACTTCAGTATTGGACGCTTGTATCTGAGTTGTTGTAGTTTGTTCAGGAGTATGTCCCTAATCTTCTATGGTTCTCTCAATACGCTGGTCTTCATCTTCAACTTGCTCTGGACACAACCCGAGGTGATAGTGGCTTCTTGTTCTTTCTTTGGTCACGACTCGAAGAATGTACATCGATTCTTGTCAGGTGCATTAAATGCTTCTGATCACATCACTCGTGCTCTGTAAGCTCATTTAATGCTTTATCTCCCCTTTCAAACTTGACCGTTGATTTCTTCTTTCAGATTCCACGTGTCTTTACTGCAAATTGATGTGGTAGATATCTCTTCTACCGTGTAAGACCAAGAAGTCCTTTTCAGTACTTCGCTCTCACCTTAGTATCATAATCCCCTTACCTCGGATGTTTACACGTGTCCTCAGATATTTCTTCATTACAGTATGTATGTGTTCTCATGTCTCGTCACTCTTCCAACACAAACAATAATATCAACGGTTATCAAAGATCAACGATCAAAGATACTATAGTAGTGTTTGGTTGTTTCTTTGGCCGCAACTGATATACGAATAAGGATTATGCAATCTCATTAATATTAGATTCAATATTCACATTTGTACTTGTATGCTAATGCAAGGCGAAATTTGAATTCATATCTCTAATGGAACTGAATTCTCCAAGTTACTTGTACATTTTGAGGAAATCCTACCAACCAAAGTATATATATTAAGACCAAAGAAATACGGGTGAGTATCCAACAAGGAAAATATTAGTAAGATATTGTGGAAACCATAAGATCAAGATTAATAATATTCAAGTTGTATTTTTTTCTTCTTTTTAATGAAAATAATAAAAAGATAAGGCTGTTTAAGCCAAGCATTATAGTGCACCATTTTTCTGTCCTACATATATATTATAGCCAAGCCAAGAGCAAGAGAGAAATTATCTCATATGGTAATTCATCTTCTCTTGGCTTATAGTGTCACAATAATACATTACTGAAACCGTAAATCCGATATTTCAGATTTTTAATGTCTATACAAGTTAAAGTAGGAACGTAAAGAGATAAATTAAAAATTAAAGACGAAAACTAAGTTTCCGTGAATTAATTGACGAAAACTAAGTTTCCGCACATTATGAAAACTCATTCTTTTCTTATCTAGAAACAGACGCTTCCTTTCACTAGTTAAGCCAAAGCTTTTGGCTATATTATAGCCAGAAAATGTGTCACAACACTTGCCCTTGACTATAATGTAAAATGTGCCACAACACTTGCCCTTGACTATAATGTAGCTAGAACTAAGAGAAACTTTAATCATGGTGCTTGGTCTTAGAATCATGTTTGCACGGTGAATTTGTGCACCATGGTATGGTACTTGGAACACTGCAAAAACATCCAAAAATGTTTTGGAAACCAGATTACTTGTACGAGAGATGCGATTTACTGAAATTATGCTTTGTTTGTTGTCTCCCTGAACAATCATGGGCCAGCTTAAAGGTACCACCACTGTAATTCCTTGGTGGCTGCTGTTTCCCACTCTAATTGGGATTCTGCTTAGAGAAACTGGATAGTAACGGTGGACCCAGGGAAAAATAATCTAAAGAACAATTTTTTATCTCCCATGAAAAGAGTCAAATGATATCTTCAGTATGAGGTGAAAATAAAAACAGGCCATGATCAAAAGAACTCTTTTAAGAGAAAGGTGGGTCAATATCCGATACAACTGGTGAGGATTTCATCTTTCAAAATTTGAATGGTGATTTGGTGTTCTAGAATTTAGAACGAAACCTCTTTTGAGCACTAGGCACATACTGTAATTTCGTCGTCATAGAAATAGTCGTATCCTCTTTCATCTTACTTGTTGGTTGTAAGGCCCAAAAGTTTTAAGCACCCAGGTTAAAAGGAGATGTGGGTCTAAAAGTCCACGAATAAGATGAGAGGTTGCACAGTAAATCTCTTTATATAAGTTGTTTAGAAGACTTTAGACAGTGAACATTTCACTCTCTCTCACTACTGAAATCAATATACTTCAGTGAAGGGTACAACATATTGGGCCCAAAGCCTCCCTGTTTTACACTACATAGTGCTCTTCGTGGAGGGCTACAAATTTCTAACATTTTGAAAGACATCCAAAACTGTACTGATCTGCAGCATCAAGAAATGCTACTGAGTTTTTTTTCAGTTTTTAAATAGAATTACAATACAAAAGAAAAATCCATATCGTATAGTTTGCAAGTGTTATGTACTTCTGTGCATTTATCATTCTATTTGTTATGTACTTATGTATCTATTGGTACGCATTTGTATTTCCTCTAGAGACAAGTGTGGATCAGGGATTGGATTACATGGTTACCTGTGATTCTCTGATGCTTCCAGAATGCCTCTTTCGTTCCGATCACAGCAAGTGGACTGGAGACTTCATTGCTAGCCTGACATTTCATTTGTTACCCATTTTCTCACTACAAGAGAAAAAAATATCAGAACAACCTAGACAGTGTATCTGGACGCATATGAGGTACGCTATGATGTAGCAATGTGTACAAAGGCAGAGCTAACTCAACTTCTTTTGAGTAAAGGTTCGAAAGTCCTCACATAAAAATTTCAGTTAAAAAATCCAGTTGAAGAGAAAAAAACTTGGCTTGATAAGTCATTTCTAAATATAACTGAAGTTGAAAAGTTGATAACTCAACTTGGAAATAAAGCCGTCTTTCCAACAATATTAGTTACACTAGTTTCTGGAGAATACATAATGAGCAAGCCTTTCACCATGATAGTTGCAAATAAATACCAGATGGATACAGCCTATCCAATGACATTGAAACACCGTCAAAGAGCAGATAAGGATCTCCAGACCTCAAATTCACAACAGTATAATCCTTGTCTGAGTATAAACTGCATAGTTAGTGAATAACAAAACAATAAACTCACCTTCTGTTGGTGTACAGACTCAACCACACCATTGTCGTCCATCGCAGCTTCATATCCATCAAAAACACCGAAGAAAGGCTGCAAAACTGTACTAATGAAAACCATAATACATTACTGTAGAAATAGGAAATTTCAATTTCACAAGTTTATCGCTAATATTTTGGCAAACTGATAGAACCCCTCGTATACAGTATGGTAGCTAAAATGATGAATTCGAAAACAGTAGTTCTGATATTGGCAAGCTTGTGCCATGCATTGCTATAGCTAGGCGAGTAATTGCTGGAAAGCCTAACTGTGGAAGGAACTAAGTTCAGGGGCTCCATTGTAGTTTCCACTCAAAAAATTTGCACGCTACAATAAAATGCACAATGACTGTTGGGGAAGGAACTCCATCCAAATGAGTTTCAGGGCATAAATTCACATCTTGTTAAAGCAAGAGTGGGTAACAGTAACACAATTAAAGAACTACACACCGAAAAGTAAAAATGTTATGGCAGATTGAGTTTCAGCGCATTATTACTCACCTTGCAACTAACGGCTCAGCAACTTGGATTACAGATGAGAGTATGTGAAGTTGAAGGTAAGAAATTATAAACACAATTAAGAGAGACTCCTATAGAGAATACAGTTAGGATTTTACGGTTATGCTACTGGTGTGTGTTTTACCAAAGAACATCCCACTCTCCCTCGATACTGAAATCAAAATTGTTCATGTGGAGAGATCAACCACTTGGGCCCACAGCATCCCTGTTTAACAATACACAGCATACTGCTCTTGTGGAGGGCTACAGATTTTAAACAGTTTTGAAAGGCATCCAAAATTGTCTACTCATTAACAATATCAAGTAATGTAACTGAAGAACCTCAGTTTGTAGTGAAGGCGTATAATCGTAAGTATCTATCATTCTATATTTATTGCAGCGACGTGATAGACAAATAAGATACCCGCTGATTTATTAGTATGCATTTGGATTCCCTCCAGTCTTATTATCAGAATTCAGATCTTAGCAAAGGTGGTTTTCCTCTTCTGGTTTGAGCCAAGAATGCATCTGTTAAATCATTAGATGGTAGCATCGCAGAATTCCAGGTTACTATGTGATCTATTCCCTGATCTACACTTAAGTGTCTACTTCTTACAAATATCTCTTTTGCTCGGATAACTGCAAGAAGAGACTTCATTGCTATTTCTGACATTTCATATTTTCTTACAAAAATAAGAACAGAAAGATAATCTCTCGATGCATAAGAGCTTTCCTATAATATGGTGCAACTGATATCACTAGTAAAGCCGACAGATATGACTACTCAATTAAGTGTTTAAAAGTTCACACATTGACACTGGTAATATTGAACCTAATACTTAGAGGTAGGGCAAAGCATTGGATCTTGAGTTTGATTGGAATCATTGCTTTTTAGATGAACGAGTGCAATAGGCGTTGAGCGACATGAATAAAACTCTTGGGTTTTGAGTTCAGAACTATACGTACCTCTGAATTTTGCCTTTGAACGGGTTCTCACAGGGACTGCTATATAAGTCAGCACTAGGTTCATGGAGCTAAACCTGATGAGCAAGCATGTTAGCCATGATAGTTGATTGAGCAAATAAAATAAAATAGCCATGATAGATGCACTAAGGACCACATACTGCATTTCCTGTAAGATCCAAACACTGTCAAGGAGCAGATTGAGTGGTCTCACCTAATTACAACAGTATAATCTTTACCTGAACGCTATATATCATAATTGTCACGGAGAATTTGATCTCATCAATTATAATAGGACCCAAAATCAGTGAGTATAATCTTTGTAGTTAGTGAATAACAACATAATTGTTAATGTGTAGACCCAATCACACCATTGTCGTCCTTTGCAGCTTTACATCCATCAAAAACACTGAAGAAAGACATCGATACCGTTCTAATGGGAACTATAATACACTACTGTAGAAATGGGAAATTTCAATCACATGTTTATTGCTAATATTTGAGCAAACTGATAGAACCCCTACACAGTAATTAGCAAAGCCTAAGAGCTGAATTTGAAGATAGTAGTTCTTGACATTGGCAAGCTTGATCCATGTACTGCTGTAGCTAGGCGAATAATGCTGGAAAGCCTAACTGTGCAGGGAACTAAAGTCAGCATCGTTAGTTTCTGCAATCCAGTTGAAGTAGCTAGTATCAAGCAGTCTGACGTGCGCAAGCAAGAGTGGATCACACGATCAAAAAAAGTTGCATGATACAGTAAGAATCACAATGACTATTCAGAAAGGAAATTCATCCAGATGAGTTTCGGGCCATTATTTCACGTCTAAGTAAAGCAAGAGTGGATACTACAACTAAAGAACTACACAGCAAAAAGTAAAAATGAGATGACAGATTGAGTTTCAGCGCACAATTAACTCACCTTGCAAGCAACGGCTCAGCAACTTGAATTATAGATAACACTATGTAAAAAACAAAAGAGAAGGACATATTGTAGTGGAGTTCCCGCCAAAGAAGCTAATACATATATATGTTTCTGTTTTGGAAAAATGAGGGGGTTAAGGAGACCCCAACCGCACAAGAATAAGCTAATATACAACTAGCCTATTTTTCAGAATAAAGAAGCCACTTTATTTTTCATGAAATAAAATCCACCAATAAATCTCACTCATCCATCTTCAACATTTCAAGTAAGAAATCACTCCATGAATCAATAGGCCCAGGCAAACACCAATGAACACAATCATTATACAAAGTGACATTCTCTTGTGGCCAATGTCCGTAGGTACTTTGGGTGTCCATCTGGTCTCAATAACATTGCTTGTGTCGTATCGAGTAACCTAAATTTCTTTCCACTCTTCTTCCCTTCTTCTTTTGCCACCCTAAATTCCTTCAGTTGAGCATTGTACAAGGATAAACCATCAGCATCTATCTGAGTTTCACTACTCTTAAATGGCTTCTTTTTAACACAATTTGCTCCTGAATCCCATGTTCCATTTTCAAATTGCGAAGGAGCAAATGTTCTTAAATACGTCGTACCCATAAAACTCGGTGAACTGTTTATCGCCTTAAACGCATTTTGAAATGCCTTTCCATAGCCATAAGACATTGGGAAATCTTTGACATCATCACGTAAACAAGAGAAACAACCTACAAGATTGCCATTTTCATAAAACACTTGGGGCCGGTAGAACCAATGTCCGGCAGAGAGGATAATGTAATCGAATTCATGTATCTTAGTTGTCCATTTGATATCATACTCATCTAGGTATAAATCGAAGAGGCCATTATTTGTGGGTCCTTTTCCTTCCTGCTGTTCAGATTTTACTAAAAAAGGAGTCCAAAAGGTTGCAATGGTGAAGTTGTAATTGGAGTATTTCCATCGTTGAAAATTCCACTCGTTACTTGTTGAAACGTCTAATGGATTCTCCACCTGGTGATGAAAAATGCAACTAAAAAGTCATTATCATTAATTCGATCCTTCCGTTGAATATTTTCTGTAGGATCATTGCACTAGTGTGACATGCACACGCCATCCACTCATTTTCGGGTAATAAACACAAGGGAGCATGAGCATTAATACAAAAGGTACAAGGTAAGCAGGTCCCCCCAACAAGTCTCACTTGTCCAAAGACAGCTATCAATGAGCTATTTGGGGATCATAGAAAAAATAAACTCTCTGAGAAATTAGAGGAACCCACTTAAGATATTTCCCCCAAAAACTAATTGTTTTCTTTACCAATCATTCTTTGCAGATCACTCGTTTAAACAACCCAAAAAATGTATACTCTGAAATTTGGCCAAATAAACACTTTTTTGGAGAATTGTGGATTCTATACAAAGCCATGAGACCCATCAAATAAATTTGATCCATGGGAGAGACAGTTTTAGGAGAGTTTGTTTGGGCGTTATATTAAGAATTTTTGTGTCTTTACAGTTTTTCATGAATTCATGCTTTAAACCTTTCTCTATTTAGCCTTGTGGATTCATTTACTAAAATCAAATCTTAGAGCATCTCCAACATTCCATATTTATATTAGACACTGACACATATGAAAATTACCAAATATTAGCAAGTTCTAGTAAATTTTTCTATTGTGTGACATGATTTAATCAATTAAGTAGAATAACATATATTCATTCAGAAGTTTTCTAAAGCCAGAGTCCAAATAGACACTTCCTCTAAAATGTTTCTAAATTATGGTACTAAACAGCCAAGGAAAGAAACTCTTTGTATCTTTCTTAAGGAAACTTAAAAAAAAAAAATTGCTATTTAAATTATTAAATCAAGGTGTTTTATGTTTCTTAACAGTTGTTATTAGCTATACGAAAATGATATCCCTACCTACTACGGTCCCCCTATTCTAGATGGTATCGTTTTTGCATTACAATTTCAGGGTTTAGTAAAGTGCGGATCTTAACTTAGATAGGAGGCACATCAATGACTGCATTTGATTTCTTCCAACAGAATCCCCAACAAATGCCATAGATTTCCCTACGAGAAGCTCCAAGAACTGAACCGGATCAAACATAGGTAATTCACAATCATTTGGTTTCCATCTCCACTTCAAAAAATCAGTATCAGATCTGCCATACTTCATGCAATTCTGATGTTCATGAATAAAACTACAAGTATTGTTTGTGTAATATGTTGCATCTGGATTCCAAACCCATTCTCCTCGATACATATCGCATCCAGGCAACTTCAAATCTTCCCAGGAGATATTATTATTAGAAGAAGAAGAAGAGATTAGAGGATGAATTATTGTGATAAGGAGTATGATTGATGTTGTTATAAGAATGACTTTCGGTGTGTTTCGAAGGATGTTGATTGTTTTAACGGAGAGAAGTCTAATCGGATGAATCTGCTTCATCGGAAGAGAATGACATGAAAAGTACGTGAGACAGACAGCAATATATATTAGAATTCAGGAAGGAAGGAGGATGAAAAATGAAGCCGACAAGGGTGAACTTACTTTGTCTAAAAGAGTAATAAAGACCAGAGTGGTGGGACGGACAGACTGTGTAACTGTAAACTGATTTATATACTATGAATCGTCGGTGACACGGCAGCATTTATATTCTTTGAAATCAAATCTAGTCTCAGTCGAAAAACCATCCGATAATTACGGCTATTGTCGATTTATTTTATGAATGGAGGTGCTCGGTGGAGCGATTTTCCTATGTCATTGACTTTGGTCAAAATTCGATTCTCCCTTTGAGGTTTCATTGGTTCTGTGGAATTTGTTCTAGATTTGAGTCAGTAAAGGCGAGCAAGTTTACAGTGAAGTTTTAAAAGATTACTTAGTTTGTTGATAAGGGCTACATAAGGGTTGAGTGTCTTGGTTGGGATCTAATTTGATTCGTTTAAAGCTTGTCAGTTGAGGTTTGGAGTTAAGAGCTGATTGAGGGATTGGGTTTGTTCAGAAAAGTAATTTTGGTTTGTTCTTGGGGATAATCTATTGATGCATGGTCTGTTGATGTGCTGAAATCATCATCTGATTCAGGTAAATACTCGTTGATTTAAAATATTTTTAAATAACCCTTGCCGGTTAGGTAGAGCAATTGGTTATATGTTGTGCAGGGATGATTAGAGGATTCACTGAAGATATCTATGGGTTATCTCTTTCTCCATCTAAACTGAATTTGTGATTGCTTCAGTAATTTTTAGTTCCTTTTTTTTTGGCTGATTTCTCTGTGTCTCTCCTCCTATTGGTCTATTCATTTCATTTCTAATTTGATTCCCTCTCTGCTTAGCATCTATCAAGTTCTCTCTCTCTCCCTGTGATTTTCTTAGATTTTTTTATGGCTAACGATGCCTTTTTAGATTTGAATTTTTTTTCTACCTAATCATCTGGATCTATCAATGGGTTACTCTAAAATTAGTTGGTATACTGATAGTTAGGTTCTCTAAGTATTTCAAGTATAAAGATAGATGTACACTTCAATATTTCTCGAACAGAAGTTTTAAGTGTATGGCTTCTTCTTCTAAACATATTGCCAAAAATACTGAGAACTCTACTGAGCTTGTGAATTCCTTAGTAATCAATATGAAGAATAATCTGAATATAGAGGGGGAAATAGAACCAGTTGTTTACTTGGACAAACATAGTTCTTGAAAAAGAGAAAGAAGATTACTCTCTATGTTTGTTAGGAAGAGTGGTAAGGTATCCAATTTCCTTGTCTACTAGCACAATCAGAAATCTCGTAAAAGCTTCATGGCCTATTTTCAAAGAAGTTGACATTAAAAAGTTTGGAGCAAGAATCAGTATGCACTTATACAAATTTGGTTTTGAGATTAATATAATGAGGATTAAAGATGATGGGCCATGGGTGCTTGATGGTTATCCGGTTGTTCTGATTGAGGTTCCAAATGAGGGGTTTCAATTCGGTATTGCAATCAACTTAGACTATGAGTTGTTTATTATGTTCTTATTAGGGCGGCACAAACCCCATTCAACCCGCCAACCCGATCCGTACCTGGCCCGCCGATAAACGGGTTGGGTGTGGGTGATTTTATTAAAACTCGACTTCTGACGGGTCGATTGTGGGTGATAGCTCCTCTCACCCGATCCGACCGGCCCACCCGCCATAAAGTTTTTATTAGCTGCGTGAGAGAAATGAGGCTTTATTTCCTTTCGTTTTTCTTCTTCATTTCTCCGTCTCCCCTTCCCTGTTCTTCATCTGTGAGGAAGATTGAGAGTTGAAATGAGGGATTTGTGATTGAGTGATGAAAGGAAAGGTTCAGAAGGTGTTAGTGAAGATGTTGTTGATATGGATTAAGCAAAAAGAAGAGGAAGAAACAATAAACTGAAATGAAAATAAGTTAGGGTTTATGTTGAGGTGATTGGTGATGGAATTGAGTAGTTAAAGATGGGAATTAAGTACACATTATATAGAAGATGGTTATGCTTATTAAAAGATTTGATTTGAAAAGAATTGAAAATTTAGGGTTTCTGAATTGAAATCAAAATTAAGGTTTCGAATGGATATTGAGATTTTGAGAAATTGAGATGGGAATTGAGTTATAGATAGATGAAGAAGTATGGGTAATGATTTAATTGAAGTTCGAAATTGATTTGAGATGGATCAACCTAACTGGCTAACAGCTAGCTCATCGTGATACGGTCGGTGCTACGACGTGTTTACTGGTAAGTGTTAAATACTTAAAATAATCGATGAGTATTTCTAATAAAGGCGATTGAAGATCTTTGATAGCGAAAGAATTGTATCAGTGTTCAAGTAAAGTTGATTTAGAAAACAGGAAATGGCAAAAATCAGCATTTTCTCGGCGATCTTTTTTCTTGTTGTGATCATGATATCTTCAATCGTCATGGACGCAGTAAGTACTTAATCTCCCAATATTAGTTGTTTCTCTGT
The DNA here is from genome assembly GCA_023531435.1 of Papaver californicum. Classification (NCBI taxonomy): domain Eukaryota; kingdom Viridiplantae; phylum Streptophyta; class Magnoliopsida; order Ranunculales; family Papaveraceae; genus Papaver; species Papaver californicum. The sequence continues at coordinate 1,613,026 of JAJJMC010029784.1, read as the reverse complement.
ATTGTACTCTCCAGTAACTTGCCCTTCCAACTTGGATTTGAAGATGATATAGACACTCTGATGCTTTATGCTTATATGAAATAGTAAATGTAATGCTTGAACTATCATGTGTGAAACTCTGTTTGTATAACTGTAATGGGTAATAAGAGTTTTTTGCAACTTAGAATCCAAATTTGTGATAGTTATGGAGTAGAAACATGAATGAGATACCAAATGAATTAGATTTTCGCTACCTACTCTGATGTCTTTGTTTGGTCTGGGCGGGTGACAACGGATGACCCGCACCCGACCCGCCATAAAGTCGGGTCAAAACCGACCCGACCTGTTCTACGGCGGGTTGGATGCGGGTGAGAAATAAGTCACCCGCCAAAATGGCGGGTCGGGTGCGGGTGAGGCCAAACCCGACCCGACCCACCCGATGTGCAGCCCTAGTTCTTATGCAGAATCCCCAGACAATTTCTTACTCCACAAGCATTCAGAGCTATGACAGCAGTTATTGGAGAATTGCATGGGTTTGTTGAGCCTATGGGGTTATCACCAGACCACAAGACAGTAAAGATGTTGATAAAGATTAATGTGGCAGGTGCTTTACCAAGAAGAGTACTCGTTAAAGCTCAAGATGAATCAACCTGGGTTTCAGTAAATTATAATGGTCTCCCTTAGAGAATATGTGAGATTTGCAAGGTTCTAGACCACAAAATAGATCCATATGTTGAAGGAAGAGTTAGAATCATAGAAGATCAAGCAAATGATACTGCAGAAATAAATGGAAATGGTGAAGGAGATGATTATATTGTTAGTCCTACTGGTCATAGTGGACATGAAGACATGAGTCAACATGGAGTCAGTAAGGCAACATTAACTGAAATGGAAATTGAAGCAGCACAAGCATCAATTGAAGAGAATGTGTTTACTGGAAAAGGAAATGTAATTGGTACCGCAGAGAAGAGTAATGAGGAAGTCAAAAATGAATTGAGTATTATTGTTGATCAGATAGTCCAGGATTCTCAAAAAATGGAAGATAGAAGAATGGTGGAAGAAAGGAACATAATCAAAGGAAAGAAACATGTGAACATTACTGAGTCTTCAAGCATAACGAATAAGCCAACTGTGATGGAGTTGAGAACTGGAGGATCTTTGGTTATAAAAGAGGGGGTAAAACAGTGGATATAGCTGAAACAGTTAGAAGATTATAAGCGATCAATGAACATCAACTGAAAGCAGGAACCCTTCTGGACTTCACAGTTAATATCAAGGAGCCAGAAAAGAAGAAAAGGAAATACAAGAGGAAGATCCCAGTCTCTGAAGATGAGAATGTCAAAAAGTTTAGAATGGTTCATGGAGGTAAGGCTGAAGTTATACAAGGTTTAAAAGATTGAGGAAGTATTTTTACTTTTTTCTTTGAAACTTCGGTAGCTAATATGTCTGATTTTATGTTGAAAACCTTTTTCCCAGTCCCATCTTGCTCTTTTATTGGTCAAAGAGTTGATAATATCATTCTTGCTAATCCTCAAATGACTAGCTCATTTGTCCATTCCCTTGATGACCCATATGATATGTTCAATAAATTCATTCTTGATATTCCTGAGGATACACTACCAGTTGTTACTACAAAACTTGGAAATGAGATGATGAAGGATGCCTCCAGCAACAGTCAGGTATTTCTTCTTCTTCTATTATTGGGGTATAAATAAGTGTAACAACAACATGAAGCATGTGATTAATTTTATTCTTTCAAATAATGATTACAAACATGAATGTGATGGTTATGAAATCATGTTAACTAATGTAGGAAGAAGGAACATAAGTCTGGATTTTAACACTGATAACCTTTTTGAATACTCCATTGATTTGATTGTTCTTAATTTGCATAAGTATGTATGGTACAAAGAGTGTATTCAATTTGGAAAATCGAAAATATTGTCTTGGAATTATCAGGGATATGATAAGAAATATCCTAGGGAACACTTCAAAGACTTGGTTAAGTCGGTTCAACCTGACATAATTTTTCTTAATGAAACAAAACAACCTAAAGATAATGTGCAAAGATTGCTAGAATCAGTTAAGTACAACAAAAATCAGATAGTAGGTCCAATTGTTAGGAAAGGAGGAATAGTTCTTGCTTGGTTAGAAACAGTGGAGTTGAAAATTATTGATCTCTCTGATTTCTTCATAAATGCTTGCATAACAGATAAGATTTCTAAATTAGATTAGGTTATTAGTTGTTTATGGGAATCCTTATAACAAAAGCATCACATGGATTTTTTTATGGTCAATGAGTACAAATATTAATCTTCCTTTGTTAATAATACAGGATTTAAACATAACACTGCATCAACATGAAACATTGGGGGGGGGGGGGGGGGGGGGGGGAAATAAAGT
>JAJJMC010029784.1:1549572-1610544 GCA_023531435.1 Papaver californicum | reverse complement strand
GGGGGGGTAAGAAAGGTAAATATATTGGATTTGGATAGGTCTCAAGCAATAAATCAAGCTGGCCTGATTGATCTAGGGTTTTTGGGGTACAAATTTACTTGGTCTAATAACATAAATGACAGTGAAAGAATCGAGAAGAGGTTAGATGGGGGGTTAGCCAATAATAATTGGATATCTTTATTTCCTAATGCTAGAGTTGTTCATTTAAGTCCTATTGCTTCTAATCATAGTCCCATCATCTTGTATACTAAACATGAAACAAGTGATAGAGCAAAACCTTTTAAATGATTTGGTATGTGGCTGGATATTAAATCGTTTATTGATGTCATTGAAAAATCCTGGTTAACATCTCTTCATGGTTCACCAGCTTTTAAACTTGTTAAAAAACTCAAATTGGCTAAAGATTACATCAAATTATAAAACAAAAATAAATTTGGTAACATTCATCTAAAATTAGAACAAGCAAAATCTGATTTTGAAAATTTTAGTAAGGATCAAAATATCACTAATAAATCGGAAACCTTGAAAAATTTGAGTTGGGAGGTTGAAAAATGGTACAACTTAAATGAATATTTCATGAAAATTAAAAGTGGGGATAAAATTGTTGAACTAGGTGATAGAAACACTAGTTACTTCCATGGCTTAGTAAGAACTAGGGCCCTTAGGAATCAGATTTGTAGCATTAAAAATGATGATGGGATTTGGGTGGAAAGTAGAAATCAGATTAATGAAGTTCTGGACAAACACTTCACTAAGATGGCCACTATTACCAACCCAAAAACTAATGACTTGATTATATCCAATATTCCTACCATGGTAACTTCTGAGGAAAATTGTAATCTCATGGCCATGCCAGATTATAGTGAAATTAAGGAGATTGTTTTCAAAATGGCTCCTTCTTCTTCACCGGGCCGGATGGTTTCCCAGCGGCTTTCTTCCAAATAAATTGGAGGTGGTATCTCATGATATCATCAATATGATTCATAGATTCTTCAAAACTGGTTTTCTGTTAAAGGAATTAAATAATAACTTCATATCTCTGATTCATAAAAACAAGTTTCCGGAGGAAGCTAGTCATTTTTGAACAATAAGTCTTTGTAACACTTCTTATAAAATAATATCCAAGCTTTTGGCTAACAGAATGAAACCTCTTTTGGATAAAACATATTTCCTTTCCAATCGGCATATGTCCCTAACAGGCAAATTTCGGATAACATAATAATAGCTCTTGAACTGATTCATACTATAAGAAAAAAAAGTAAAAGCTATGTGGGAATTAAAATCGATATGTCCAAAGCATTCGGTAGAGTGGAGTGGAGTTTTTTATTAGCAGTCCTTAGGAAAATGGGATTTGGCGAGGAATGGTGTAGTATGATACATCAATGTATCAGTACTACGAGTACTATTGTTTTGTTGAATGGTTCTCCAGGTAAACATTTTTCTCCTACTAGAGGTATAATACAAGGGGATCCGTTATCCTCTTATATTTTTATCTTGTGTATGGAAGCCCTTTCCAGATATCTAATGTGGGCTCAACAGAAAGGGATGATTCACGGTATTAAAATTACCAAGGATTGTCCCCCAATTAATCATCTACTCTTTGCTAGTGATTGTATTGTTTTTGCCAATGCCAATCTTGCGGAAAGTAAAAATATCTTAATTTTTTGTAAGATTTCGGTGAGGGTTCTGGCCAATTAATAAATTTTCAAAAATCGGGTATCTTTTTAGTCCAAATTTTTTGAATAGGTTTCAAAGGATGATAATAAAGATCCTAAAAGTCCAAAAAATCAAAATGAATGACAAATACTTGGGTTCTCCTCTTTTCACCAATACTTCTAAAATTGTCTGTTTTAGGCCAATTGTGGAAAAAATTGAAAATAGGCTTAAGGGATGGAAAAGTTAGAACCTCTCACCAGCTGGGAGAGGAGTTCTGGTGAAAAATGTTATTGAGACTATGCCCATTTACTAAATGAATTGTTTTAGAATCTCTAAACACTCCCTCAATAAAATAACAACCCTCCAAAGAGATTTCTTTAGGGTAAAAAAAGAAAATAATTCAAAAAGGTTACATTTAAAAGCTTGGTCGTCTGTGCACAAAACCATGAAAAGGGGTTGGTTGGGGTTCTGAAATCTGCAATTTATGAATGAAGTAATGTTAGCTAAAATTTGGTGGAGACTTGTCTCTTACCCAAAAAGTTTATGGGCAACGATTTTCAAACTCAAATATTTTTCGAAAAAAAGACATTTTTGATAAAAAATTAAAATCGGAAACTACAGATTCCTAGTTTTGGAAGGGGATATTAAAAAAACTTTGAACATATTAGAAATGGTAGTTTCGGAAAGTATAATAATAGTGAAGACATTGATATTTGGAATCATAGGGGGATACCTGGGGAAATAGACTTACTGACTACGATTAATGGCATTTTAACATCTTCTTTTAGAAAGGTCTAGATGGTGAATTTTAACAAAGGATAAAATAGTAAAGTCGTCTCTACCCAGCAGTAAAAACAAAGAAATAATATATAATATTGTTTATGCTATTGACCCGGTATCAAAAGTATAAAATTTATACTTTATATTCCGCAAGAGAATTAAAATATTGAACGCTCACTACATGCATCTCACACTTATCCTATACTCTCTCTAAAAATAAACATATGATGTTAGAGTCTCACCCGGCTGAGCTCTCAATATTCTACATACAACACTAGCACTGTGCAACTCAGTGTTTACTCCTCTAGAATGATAGGACAACTCCTAGATGAATTAATCACTAGTGTAGAACATCGTTGTCCTCAAAGTATCACTGGTGTTGATTACAATTGATCTCTTATGATACAGTAAGCATCCAGAACACCTCTTTGTTCATGAGTGGATGTTAATCCTCCTAGACAGATTGTCTACTAGTATATAGAAACTTAATTCCTCTTTATATTTCATGGTTGAATATTTAGAGTGACTTTACATCAATATTCAAACTATAATTGAATAACATTGATTGATCATAAAGCATACCAAGTTGCGCACGAATGCACTTAGTCGAAACATCACATATTCGTGTAGGCACTAGGTCACCGTCGCGCCAAATACAAAGTTAAAGCTCCAATAATGATTGGTCGAGCTTAAACAATACACAATTTCAATATTGGTCGCATTAAAATTCCAATATTGGTTGAAATACAAAGAAACACTGATACTGGTTTCCGACACATCGACATATCACCTTGTAAAAACGTGACAATGGGTGTGGAATGGGGAATAATGTTCTAAAATATATATGTACCCCTATTTTTCCACTACAACATACTAAAGGGCATCTTATTCCGAGTAACAGTCTAAAAGATACATTCCGAAAAGTAGATGAACTAAAAGTTGAAAACTGACAGAATTTCATTTGAAGGGTTACTGTTTGCTCCATTTGATGACGGAAACGAGCTCAAAACCTAAATCCTCTTGTGGATGGACGTAGCCAGCAATTTCAGGATTCCGAATTGGGGCTGATCATCAAAAAAGAACATCGTATGAAGAATCTACAACTTCTTTACTAAAGGACGTCATATTTAAAAATTATCAGACATAAGGGCTAACACACATGGATGTAAATAACAATAATTCTCTTCGAAGCTTCGAAGACAAAGATTCAAAGAGAAAATAAGATAATGAAATAAAAATAATGAGAAAATAAGGAGACTATGGGACCGCTGCCAACCGGCCGACCTCCCTTGGCCGGTCCCCACTCCCATATTTTCTCCAAACTTTATTTTTTATTTTTATTTAAACTTTCCTCTTTTTATTGAAACTCTTATGCTCTTTTTCCAAAGCCTAAACTCCTTTTCTTCAAACACATAGCTCTGCAGAGCTATATAAGGACGACATGGTACGCGAAGCATAGTCCCACTGAATATTAAATTTGTGTTTAATCCACAATTGGACCTACCTTTGACCGTTCCCACCACCTTGGTCGGTCCTCCTTCTCTGGGATTCTCCCCCTTCTCCAGTTGGTCTCTTTACTAGTCACTGATCTACCATTGGTTTATCTTTCATAGTTCATCTGTTATGATTCATCTGTCATATTTAGGTTTAATTCAATTGGTCTCGCTACCAATATTTAAAAGAACCTCAATTTTGTCATACTCTGACGAAACTAAATATTTTACAATTTTCTAGCACTCATATGACTTAAGGATCGAACGACAAGTATCATTCGAGTATCGTTGCTTTTCAGCTGACATAACTACCAGTGTCAACATAATTCATACTCTCTACGTCTATAGTAATCAAGCATCAATGTCTATTTTAGCATACTATTTATGCTTCATCTATCAATGAATCAACATGCTAGACTCATCAATATGCTAAGACTTGCAGTCTAGCTAGGTCAACAACTGACCGATTAATACACGTCTACAAAGTAAACTCAACCATTATCGAGACATCAATTATGTCACATGGAGGAATATTCACTAGTGTTTTGGTTTGGCGGCCTACATCACGTATGGTGTAACAATACACCCACAACGAGAAAGTATAAAGTCGTGTCGACAATTGTCGGAGTGAAGGGAATAGTGGTCGCACAATTATCATGTCACACTAACACAATGGAGTTGGTTATCAATCTCCACTTCTCTACTCTCCCACTCCTATGCAAATTCCACCACTTACGAGATCAATGTGTTAACTTCCAATGCTATAAATAGGTTCTTTAACCTAATGACAAGGGATAGGAGTTTTCATCTGATAAAAATTCAAAGGATCACAAAGCTATCATTCGTCTTTACAGCAGTTCAAACACATACAACCATCGATATTTAACCTCATTGATCTCAATACTCTCTTTTCTTCCCTCCCTACAGATCAACCCTTATCTTTCCTTTGTGACTGAAACGGTCATTTCTTGATTTAGGCTGATTTCGTACAGAATGGTCTCTTGAATCTTAAAAGTACTTATACAGTACAAATATTTGATGTTTAAGTGATTTGGCGTTTAATAAAGTGACTTGATTCGACTGGTATAGCTTGATCTTTCATTCCTCTGACTAGCATTAGCCCTTCTTCACCATTTCCATTCTTACCCTCAAATCGGTTTTACCCATAAACAAAAGGTTAAAGACCTTTTTAATAGTCAGGACAATGAATGGGACCACAATAGTCTAAGAATATGTTTTGATGACAATATAATTCAAAAAATCTTAAAAAGAAGATTAAATGTTAATCTTAATGATAAGCTTATGTGGAGTTACACCAAAAATGGCGAATTCACTGTGACTTCCCTATATAATAACCTGGCTAAATCTAATTGTGGTAATACTCCTAGGATGGACAGAATCTTTCCTTGGAAATGTGTTTTGAAAAAATGAAAACGTTGACGAGAATAAAGATGTTCATTTGGAAATGTTTGAATGACATTCTTCTGGTTGAAAACAGAATAGGTAAAATTATGACCAACATAAAGAGAACCTATCACTTCTGTAAATCAAAAGTTGAGACTTTAGACTATTTATCCATGAATTGTGATTTCATAAAAAGTGTGTGGAAATGTCTTCCTCATAAAGCTAAAACTAGAGACATAAATTTGAATGAATGGATCAAAAATTGTATCAAAAACAAAATATATTTCAAAAATGAGGATGTTGATTGGGATATTTTATGTTATTACATGTTGTATGTATGGAAATCTAGGTGCAATAATGCTATTAAAAAGGAGGAACAGTGTGCTAGATAGACAGCTAAACAGATATTGAATCACATAGAAGTTGAAAAGAAATAAAACGAATATAAGGGCTCAAAACTAATGAAAACAGATGAAAGAGGCAAGTTCATGGTTTATTATACTGTGGTAAACAAAGTGGACAATACTGATACTTATCTTATTATGTTTGCTAATAATGGTATAACAGGGAATTTCAAAGGAGCCAGGTGCATCAGTGCACCACAGGGAGTAATCGGTTGAGATAGAAGAATTACCATATTGAATGTAATGAAGTGGATAAAAGAGATTGATTGCAAAGATGTTACAGTCATATGGCAGGAAAATGAGCCCTACGGTGACTCAATATTTTGGGAAGAAACAATTAATCCAGTCGAAAGTAAAATTTCATGTGATTGAGAAAGAACCTGAATATCATGATACGAGGACGACCATGAATTCACAACAACAAAGTCATCCCTTCAACGTATCACCAATGCATGAAGACTATACTTAACGAGAAGATCGTTCGCATAGCACCAGCATCACCCCCTTATTATCCAGTCTATGATGATGAATTCTTTGAAACAAGAGATGTCGAACATGACCCACCAAGCAAGATCTATAATATTCCACTGCCTACTTGGGTATCAATCGAAAAGGACGACAGACTATCGTCCCCAACACCCAATGAAGAGGTCAAACTCTCGAAGATACCTCTCTCACCAGAATTTACAAAGCAATACCCTGCAATTGTTAGGATTCCAACTCACTCTCACACCAAGAGAGGGCACAACTTCCTTGCCAGTTACGATACTGAAGGAAGAGTAATCTACCTCCGTCGTCATTGTTAGCAATTAGCAGGGGAGGCTGTTGATGATCCTTCCCGCTCAGATGAATGTAAAGATAATGCACTAGTGCAAGACGAAGAAGAAGTGCAAAATGCACCACGATAGTTGCAGGATGGTACATATTCGACAACAGATGAGCTAGAGAAAGTCGACATCGGTACGGAAGAAATACCCAGACCTATCTCCATTAGTTCGACTCTGTCACCAGACGAACAGACGGGGCTTATAAATCTCCGTAAAGAATATCGAGATACATTTGCCTGGACTTATGAAGAGATTCCTGGTTTACATATCATCCCTGGATCCAAACCTATCAAGCAACCACAAAGTTAGTTCATATATGAAGTAGAAGAACAAATCAAGGTCGAAATACAGAAACTAATCGTTGTTGGATTTGTTAAGCCTATTCAACGTCCCACCTGGATAGCCAACGTCATTCCTATTAAGAAGAAGAATGGTCAAATTAGATGTTGTATAGACTTTAGGAATATGAATAAGTGTTTCCCTACAAATGCTTTTCCACTTCCTAACATCGACATGTTAGTCGATGCCACCAGTGGCCGTGGAATGTTTTGTTTCATGGATGGTTACAGTGGTTATAATCAAATAAAGATGTATGAGCATAATGCTAATAGGACTGCATTCCGAACTCTAATCGGAAAATACTATTATACCGTGATGCCTTTCGGTCTAAAGAATACAGGTGTTATTTATCAATGTGCCAAGACTGCAATCTTCCATGACATGATGCATAAGCAAGTAAAGGATATATCGATGACCTAGTGGTCAAATCCAAGACTCGAACGTACCAACTACAAGTACTATGTCAGGTGTTTGAAAGATTTTGTGAATATAAACTAAAGATGAATCCCTTAAAATGTGCCTTCGGTCTTTCATTTGGAAAATTCCTAGGATTTCAAGTGACAACAGAAAGAATCAAGGTAGATCCAGTCAAGACCCAAACAATCACCTCCATGCTTCCACCATGGATTGTGAGAGAGCTTAAAAGTTTATGGGAAAAGTATCATACATCAGGCATTTTATTCCAAGGTTAGCTTAGTTTGTAGCCTCATTCACTCCATTGTTGAAGAAAGAAGCGAAATATGTTTGGTCCACCACTCAACATGAAGTATTCTGTAAAATCCAACAATTACTGTTGTCACCAGCTGTCATGAGATATCCTGTAGAAGGATGACCTTTACTCTTATACACAGCTTCCAGTGATGTTGTGACATGAGCCCTTCTCGCTCAAGAAGATGACATGGGAGTTGAATACCCAATCTGTTACATCAACTGCTCACTGAAAGACGCCGAACTTTATATCCAAAAAAAGAAAAAGCATGTCTATCATTAGTCCATGTTGTACAAAAGCTCAGACAATATCTATTATCTAACAGAGTAGTGTTGGTCGTTAAAGCTGATCATATCAGATTTTTTACTATCAAAGTCGGCCCTGATGGGAAGAGCAGCAAAGTGGATGCTTCAAATGTCAGAATTGACATAACATGTGTATTTTCAAAGGCGGTTAAAGGAAAAGAAGTGGCAGACTTACTAGCAGCCTTCCTCGGTGAAGACACTACCATGTTGCATGAGGACGTACTTGGAGAATTTCCAGAAATCTCCCTCGTCAAAAAATAAACGTGGTTATTGTACTTTGATGGCTCTGATACTCCCAGTAGAAGTAAAGGGGGAGACGGTATGATTTTAGTGTCTCCAGCCGGTGAAGTCTTTTCCCACTTGTTCAAATTAGATTTCGAATGCACTAATAATTCAATAGAGTATGAAGCCTTCTTAATAGGACTGTCGCTAGCCAAGCAAGCAGTAGCAGGACACCTGGAGATAACAGGTGATTCGAAGTTGTTGGTCAACTAGATGAATGGAGTCTATTCTCTACAAGAAGTGACACTAGATCCTTATAGGACTGTGGCTCAAAAGCTATTAACTTAGTTCGCTGAAGCAACGATAGTCCATATTGCGCGATCCAACAACAGACATGTCGATTGTTTAGCTACTCTAGTTTCTAAGTTTCAATTTGAAGGGCTGGAGAAAACACTAATAATACAAAGACGTACTATGTTATCGACATGGCTGTCTTATTTTGAGGATGTCCAATCAGATGACTGGAGAACACCAATCATCAATGAACTCAGTAGCTCACTTCCTCAAGGAAAATTCAAGCTCAGAAACCCAAATAACTTTTTATTGCTTCATGGAGTACTGTATTTCAGAAACCCAGATGGATCATGGTCAAGGTGTCTTGGAGATGAAGAAGAACGACAACAAGTTAACCATGTCATGATGAAGTATGTGGGCAAACTCTAGTGGTAACACTCTACTGACATCTTCAACGTCTCGGGTATTATTGGCCAACCATGGAGGCTCAATCTCGCACGCTACAAGGAATTTGCACCAACTTCCAGGTACCACCAAATCAGTTAGAGGTACTAACCATCCATCATGCTGGGGACTGGCGAGAACCTTACATAAAATACGTTCGAGATAATGTTCTTCCTTCTGAAAAACGAGAAGCATCCAAGATAAAACAGAAGGCTAAGAGGTTTATCTTTCATGAAGGAATTCTATACCGAAAATGTTTTGGAGGAAATTTAATGCAATTTTGGCCAACTCTGAAACTACTACGATGTTGAGAGAATCACATGAAGGCGAACATCAAGGAAAGAGGAAATTATTTCTTCAAATTCACGAAAGGTACTACTGGCCGACTATGGAAGATGATGCATCCGCATTTGTCCAAAAGTGTCACAAATGCCAGATTCACGAGAATCTCATTCACGCCATGCATACCTCTGCACTCAATCAGTAGTCGTTGGCCCTTTTATATCTGGGGACTAGATATTATTGACAAGGTCAATCCGCCATCGTTAAAACAACACGAATACATCATCACCGTGAATGAGTGTTTTACCAAGTGTTTTGAAGATATTCCTCTCAAAACTACAACCGGGGAAAGATTATAGCATTTATCAAAGAACAAATCATTTGTAAATTTCGTTTTCCAAAGCATATCATCACAGAAAATGGCTCGCCTTTCGATAATGAGCAAGTCAGAAACTTTCTTTGAAGATATGGCGTCAGACAAGTAATCTTTACTCTTTATTATCCCCAAGGGAATGGACAAGCTGAGAGTACTAACAAGACTCTGATCCTGATTCTTAGTCCAATAGTACATGATATTCTCAGAGCCTGGCACGATCATCTTCCCATGGCGTTATGGGCATATCGGATTTCACTCCTGCTCTACTGGGACTTCGCCTTATTCACTCATCTACGACGTCGATAACGTTCTTCCGCCCAAAATTAAGATCCCATCGGCTAGGATTGTTACGGAAAGTGGAATACAATGGGATGAAGTTGAAGTATCTAATTCCAGGATAGCAGAACTAGATACCATTGAATCCAGACGAACTAAAGCAGAGAAGCATGCATAATCTTATCGTTAGAGAATCGTCAAGGCATACAACAAGGCGGTAAAGCTCAGGACATTTTAACTGGGAGACCTGGTACTCAAGACAGCTAAGCATATTCAACAAGATATGTCTACTCCAAAATTTCCCCCTAAATGGGAAGGCCCTTATGTAGTTATTAAAGAAGTAGCTAATGGATACTCCAACATCGTTGTTGTCAATGGAGGTGTGCGAGGGATTATAACAACCGGTAAATGACTCAAAGAATACTATTCTTGAAATGGGATTGACTTTTCTTTTCCTTAATATTACTATGTAATTTCTTTATTCAGCAATTTTGTTCTAAACATATCATTGTTTACTCAAAATTCAAATCAGACTTTATTGATCTAAAGGAAGATTCCCTTACATAAGGCTACAATCATCCAATCCAATTACCTACAGGCTCAAACCAAATAGTGTAAAACACAGAACCGACAATCCCAAACCTTTATCCTAAAACATACCTTTTAACATCAAATAATTCTTTTTGTATATCATCTCGATTCGTTTCTGGAACTCCTCGGTCCATACCTTTAAATCCTGGATCAGTCCCTCAACTCTTATTGATTCTTTAGCCAATTCCTTTTCTTCTTCTATAATGGCGTTTGTAGAAAAAATCATGTTGGAAAAAATAGCTACTCCATCAATCTTTATGATTTCAAAGCGATGACGAAGCCAACCTACGTTAAACTTGAGAGTTTCACAGTTAGATATCATGTCACTGATGCGTGTCGTGAGAGAAACAAATTAATCAAGATATTGTCCACTAATTAAATAATAATATAATGGTAGTAAGGATCGCTCTCACAGAGAGCTATGTAATTGTGATGTTATTTAGATTAGCAACTAAGAATAAAAGTAAATAACTAAGGGGGATTGGTTGTTTGAAAAAAATATTAAGAATAATAATAAGATTAAAATATGATTAGGGACTCATTCGACGTTACCAAACGTCAACTCGAGTAGTATACTTATCCATCTTCGTCAGAATCAATTATCACCAAACGTAGAATAGCAGCTAGATCAGTGTTATCCCCAAAACTCCTTTTATCACTAGATACAGAAGTTCTCGACTACCAGATTCTATTCGTCTGAACCACCAAGTAGTAGAACTCTCAAGGTATAACCCAATCAAACGCTTTAAGCTTTGTGAATTTAGGTTGATCCCAGCAGTTAAACTCTTAAATCAAGGTCTACTTGATGGTATTGTCTTCACTCGCAATTGCTCCATAGAATTCCTATGCAAGGTCTCGCGATTTCTACTTGTGTATGAGTCGACGGACGATTACTTATCTCATAAATCAATACTATAAATAGACCGATCAATAGATTAATCCAATTGTACACTTGAACAATCTAGAAATCAATCATAAACCCTAGATTTAATAAAAACAAACGATAATGATTAAAACTCCAAATAGATTGTATAACTAATAAAGCTTCACGCTTAGAACATTGAATTCATCCTTAATCAATAAAAACTAGCTACTCATGATACAAGAAAGAAGAAGAAATAGCATGGTTTCCCCCAAAAAAGGTAAAACCTAGAATTTGGAATAAATCTCTCTTCTCTCTTTTTGTTTATGTAAAACCCTAGGTCTAAGAATATATGTATCTCCTTATCTCCAAAAGTATTAGAAGTGTCTCTTAAATAGATATCCCAAGTTGTACAGGTGCCCGTATTCAAATCCTCGTCGTACTAGGTTTTGGAAACTCAAAAATATCATCAAAACCCGTCAAAAATACCTAGCTCTCGTATATGCTTAGATGGCCTGACCCTACGAGAATTCTGATTTTCTCGATGGCTTGACCCTCCGAGAAAATTATTTCTTTCTAGATTTTCTTTTCTCAATGGCTTGACCCTCCGAGAATATTGCCTTTCTCGATGGCTCACCATCATAGAAAAGTCTGAACTTGTTTTTATTATTATAACTTCTTGATATGAAGTTGGAATGATCTCATTTCTTCGTTGTTGGCTTCGTTTCTTCGTTGTTGGCTTCGTTTCTTCGTTCTCTTCAATATGGTGATGAGAAATCCTAAATTTGGGGGACTTCCACTTGGTATTTTGTCCTTGTTCCTTTGCAACACTTCCCTTCATGCACAATCTAACACTTTGTATCTCCTTTCGTGATGATTCACCTGATAAAAGCATAAACTACAAAACAAACGTAATATACAATATTCACAAGAAATATAGAAAATAATAACATGAAATTGACACTCTAAACATGTAAAATATGCACTTATCAAATTCCCCACACTTAGCTTTTGCTAGTTCTCGAGCAAACTAAACTAAATTAATCATAAACTAAACTAAAATACAACTCCCTTTCGTTGAGGACACGGTTACACTTAGCATGTGTAACAAGACTTTAAACCCCTAGATGTCCCTTGTGGACGACTAATAATCTCGTGAGGGTTTACAAGAGGTGTACTCACAAAACTTAGTCCAACTTCAAAGTCACAAGCATCCAAAGAGCTATGAGGACATAAAGTTTCGGCACACTAATAAAAAAAAGTTAAAAATGCCAAAGAACATTATTCTCATGCTTAACTCTTGAGTTAGATGAAAACCACCATATAAAAGAATCTAGGATCGAGAGCGATCAATTGTTTCTCTTCCTCACCATTAGGATTTTATGAAATTGACACTCAGAAGATGCATTTTATGGTTCTCATGTGTGCAGGAAGGAGTGAAGATAGAAATCCTGCACACGTTGAATGGTGCGAAGGAAAAGTAACCTTCCGACTTGTATGAAGATGTTATCCCATAAAACGTGGGATGAAAGAGAACCTTTGTTGTTTTTTTCTAGTGACATCTTGAAAGGAAATCAATCACTATGCAAGGATGGAAACGCTTACTTACCTTATCATGCGGTCTCAATCGACACCACTCTCACAACATCCAATAGAAACGTCTTCGATCTTTAACTATTGATGATGAACTCTTGAACTTCATAGCACTTTGACAAATGTAACTCTTCTTCTCAATTCCTTATTGTTTTAAACTGCTTTATAGATTTCTTCTTCCCCACGGCTTTATTGAATGAATACAAAAACAAATAAACATTAATCAAAAAAAAATTTATCTTTTTTTTTTCTTTCAGTTTTTCGTTTTTAATAATAACTTACAAACTGCAAAATAGATGAAATAAACAATGAACTACTATGGCCATGGGATAAGGACTTTACCACTTGATTCTTCACAATTTGTATTGTCTCGATATCATGAACTTCACTTAGTCACATCTTTTGCTTTCTTTCGCTTTTGTACATAAGTCTTCAACATGTATATACAATTCTACCCTTTGTCTTGTTGCTTCACTTGAATTTGAAATTTGATTTTTTTTTTCAACCGTTGCTTGTAAACCTTGAACGTATTTAACTTTCCTTTGAATTTGTAATGCTCCGCTTGTTGATGATAATGGTGTTTTTATGGACCTGTTGTTGTCGAGAAAATGGTGCCAACTGCAAACAAGACTACAAGATAGAGTTAGCAATTCTGATGACACCCTCATGATTGATAGAAATAGTACTCAAGAGATCAAAAAGTAGTGCTGAAGATGGTGCGAAGTTGGATAGCTCATCATTCTACCCGGAATTTGCACAGATGAAACATTATAACCGAACAATTTAGATAGATACAAAGAATTGAAGGTCTGGTGCCTCACTCATGGGTATTGAATGATCAGCTTCTCTAATACAGTATTCTCTACCGGCGGTTTAAGTCCATTTTTTTCAGCTCTAGCCTCTCAACAACTAAGCACTCCAAATGTAGTTCTATGATACTTATAAGTTCAGTTATTTCAGTTAGAACTATGTACGTAAACTTAGCTAGAAGTATACAAAGTGACTCTAAAATCTCTAAAAGTTAGAGGTTTTCATGCAAATATATACAAAAAGTTTAAAAATTCTACCTACAAAAGCAAATACTAAAATCTATATGCTTAACCACTCCCCCACACTTAAATTTTATATTCTCCTCAATGTAAATTGACTCTTCCAATGTAAAATCAAGATGGGAATTCCTAATATGATATGAAAAACTAATAAAAATCATAAGATAAAGATAGAAATACAAAACCAATGGGTTGCCTCCCATGCAACGCTTAATTTAACGTTCTCATCCTGACTTTCTGGTTATCGCCCGTAAACCAACAATCTGAAAATCTGGGGATCCACCCTGACAACAATCTGCAAATTCTAGTAACAACTTTTTAAGAACGTTAGCATAAGATATAAATATTAAAATTGTTATTTGGTGAAAGGTTCCCCCACACTTAGTCTTTTTTACACTTGGAAGTGTATATAGAACATAGAATGCGGGAACTACTTTGGGTTCCTCTCGGTGAACCTGCACAGTGTTAGAATCAAACACATCTAGTGGTAGATAGTTAGAAGAAAAATAATTCTTAAGCATTTTTATAGAATATATAATCAACCCTAAGTGATATAACTCATTAAAAATCGGAACATCCTTTTGGGAACTATTTCGATCGGGGGAGGATCAAAAAATATAGAGGTATGCAAAGTATTAGACAAACCTTTCACGATCTCTTGTATTAAGGGATCGTCATCATTCTTAAAGAAATCTAATGAATTATTTACCTCATTTATATCGTGGTCCTCTAGCAAACTCTTTAAAAACCATTCTTCATCAGTTTATGCTTCAACCAAAATTTCAGCATCATTATAATCCTTGGTAATCTCAATTGGGTCTTCCACGAAATCAATCAATTTGGTTTCTTTCTCGCATAAAGGTCGTTCATATTTCTCATCATCATCATACCAAAAACTAGTTTCACATGTAAGAGCGTCCTCTAATGTGTACTCCTTAGAGATATAAAAATCCCTACGCTCTTCATCATCAGAATCAGAATCCTCTCCCAAAAAGTCTAGTTCGTTGGTGCAACTCCTAATATAGTCATCTAAGTACATTACACCATTTACGACAATATATATGTCATACCAAATCTCCTCTTTTGTTGGCAAATGATCATTATTATTATCCAGAGTTGGATAATTTTATCATTGTTGCATGGACTTTCAGAAGGTTCATCATCTTCAGAATTATCATTAATCATATACTCATTACTAACAGTGGAAAAATCAGAATTATTTTTTCTTTGAAACCAACCTTCTTCCTTTGTCATTTCCTCTTTAAGTTGACCAATGCGATTCTTCAGGATATCCATGGTCCTTTGAAATTGTTGGAGTGTATCTGTAGTCTTCTGATTCCACTACTCAAACTGTTCAAACAACTGGGTAATGCTAGCTTCTATGTAAGGATATCTTATCCCTTCACTTCCTAAAATATCTCTAGCAAAAATATCCTCCCTTTGAATGGGTGAATGGTCGTGGATACGATCGGAAATCGGGTCGAGAATATTATAGTTAGGTTCGGTTGATGAAACTCTCCCTAAAATCAAATCCATACGTGCCATACAATCTCATAATTCATCTGCCAAACTAGAAAAAAACATGATTAGTAGCATAACTATCCTCTCATCCTCATTATCGTTCACGTACATACCCGTCATAAGGTTGTTGGTATGTATGAGAATAATCGAAGGTTCCGCACGATATTGATCGTAACCAAAGGATAGGTTTTGATTATACCCTTGGTATGGTTGGTAGTTCTCATAAGATTGAGATTGATAATTGTATTGATTACCACTATTATATGTTTGATCTTGTGCGCCGTACATGTTATTTTCGTAAGGAAACATGATGACTCACAAGAAAAACGTAAAAACCACTAAAATCTAAAATAAAAATAGAAATAAAACAAAAGTGATACTTACAACCTGTTTTCAGAATTTACCTCCCTCTTTTGACGAGAGTTGAACTCCTTCAACGAGTTGTTAACACCACAAAAACCTAATGATCTGAAAAACATTAAAGAAAAATATGAAAATATTCTAAACTACTAAAACAAGCTAAAAAAATAACAAATCAATTAACCAATGCTCCCCAGAAGCGGCGCCAAAAATTGTTGCATGTCGTGAGAGAAACAAATTAATCAAGATATTTCTCACTAATTAAATAATAATATAGCGGTAGTAAGGATCGCTCCCACAAAGAGATGTGTAATTGAGATACTATTTATATTAGCAACTAAAAATAAAAGTAAATAACTAAGGGGTATTGGTTTTTTAAAGCAATTAAAAAGAGTAAAAATAAAAATAAAATATGATTAGGGAATCATTCGACGTTACCAAACGTCAACTCGAGTAATATACTTATTCATCTTCGTCAGAATCAATTATCACCAACCGTAGAATAGCAGTTAGATCAGTGTTATCCCTAAAACTCCTTCTATCACTGGATACGGAAGTTCTTGACTACCGGATTCTATACGTCTGAACCACCAAGTATTAGAACACTCAAGGTGTAACCCAATCAAACGCTTTAAGCTTTGTGAATTTAGGTTGATCCCAGTAGTTAAACTCTTAGATCAAGGTCTACTTGCTGGTGTTGTCTTCACTCGCAATTGCTCCATAGAATTCCTCTGCAAGGTCTCACGATTTCTACGTGTGTATGAGTCGATGGATGATTACTTATCTCATAACTCAATACTAGAAATAGACTGATCAATAGATTAATCCAATTGTACACTTGAACAATCTATAAATCAATCATAAACCCTAGATTTAATGAAAACAAACGATAATGATTAACACTCCGAATAAATTGTATAACTAATAAAGCTTCACGCTTAGAACATTGAATTCATCCTTAATATATAAAAACTAGTTACTCATGATACAAGAAAGAAGAAGAAATAGTCTGGTTTCCCCCTGATGCGTCGGAAAACCGACTTTGTTTTACCGCAAGCGCACAGTGTCGAAAGATGTAGACAAGAGCAAATACGGTTCGTTCCAAAGAGGAGTTTGGATTAAAATATTTTTTTAGGTTTTATTTATAAAGAATTAAATTAACTAGTGAATTAAAACTATTTAATAACGTTGGAAATACAGTAAGAAGAAACGTTAAGGTTCCGGGAATCCGTTGTAGATTAGGGTTTAATTGTGTTCGTCACATAGGGTCTCGATTTTAAAAAGAATTGTTTGTTCTCAACCTAAAGTAGAACTTCGAAGTACTAAGTATACGGGGCATAAAGAGTCAAAGAATATTCACTAGTTAATTACATACAAGGTTTCAACGAGTCCTTCTACTAATCAAACAATGAACTATACGTGGCATAGAACATGAAAAATCATCGAGACGGTAAAACGTTGAGAGAGAGACAAATTAATGATATTTAGTTCATATAATTGAAAACCATATTTTTGAAACACAAATAAAACCATCTCTACAAGTTCATCCTTTCTCCCTAACAAGGGAATTAGCCCAACATGGCTTTCTCAAAAGCCATACAAATTAATAATAAAATAAATACAAACTAACCCTTGTTCCAGCGTCTCTAATTTTCTGCCCGTAAAGCTTCTGTATCCGGAGGTATTCTCTTCTCTGTGAAAAGTTCTTTTTTTTTTTAAATTGTATCTAGGCTTCCCTTTATAGAGGATTTGGTAACCTCCTCTTAATCCTCATCCAACTAGGAAACCTAGTCTCATTAAACTTTTCCAGTTCCTTTTGATTCCTTGTCCAATTAGGAGACTTAACCTCCTCAAAAACCAACAAAAACCCTAATTTTCACGTCAAATGCGAGTCTAAAACGCTTCCCTTATTTCTCTTCCCGCGCAGGCCCAATAAGGCCCAACAGATACCAAATTCAAGTTGGTTTCACGGTTTTGCTCATAACTTCTTCATACGAACACAGAATGACCTCATTCTTTTTGCATTGGATTCGTAATTTAATTTTCTACAATATGGAGGGTAGAAATCCTGGACTAGACTTAGTTCCACTGGGTCTTTAGAAATTCTTCTCTTGTAAAGCTCCATTTCACTTGTTTCAGAGATGTAACCTGATAAAACACACAAACTAGAAAAGTAATAATAAAACACGGTAATTCACACAAAATATAGCAAATAAGTATAAGGAAATGATACTTGAAATGTATAAATTATGCACTTATCAAATTCCCCCACACTTGCCTTTTGCTAGTCCTCGAGCAAACTACAAATCTAAACTAACCTAAAATACAACTCCCTTTCGTTGAGGAAACGGTTACACTTAGCATGTGTAACAAGCCTTTAAACCCCTAGGTGTCCCTAGTGGACGAGTTATAGTCTCGTGAGGGTTTACAAGAGATTTACCCGCAAAACCTACTCCAACTTCTAAATATTCCAAAGCACCTGCATCCAAATAGCTACGAAGACATAAAGTTTCTGAACACTAACAATACGAAGTTAGAAGTATAAAGAACATTATTCTCATGCTTAACTCTTGAGTTAGGAGAAAACCACCATGTAAAAGGAGCTAGGTTCGAGAGTGACCGAATATTTCTGCCTCACCAATAGGGTTTTATGAATTTGACACTCAAAGGACGCACTTTATGGTTCATACATGTGTGCAGGCAGGAATGAAGATAGAAATCCTACACACGTTAAATGGTAGGAAGGAAAGGTAACCTTCCGAATCATATGGAGATGTTATCCCATAGAAAGTAGGACGAAAAAGAATCCCTTTTTATTTTTCTAGTGACCTCTAAGAAAGGAAATCAACCACTATACAAGGATGAGAATGCTTACTTACCTTCTCATCCGATCGGCAATCAACACCACTCTCACAGTATCCAATAGAAACGTCTTCGGTCTTCAATTGTAGATGATGAACTCTTGAACTTCATAGAACCTTAAATTTATAACTCATTTCCTCAATTACTTGTTATTAGAAACTTCTCTATAGATTTCCTCTTCCCCACGGCCTTATTGACAGAATACTAAAGAAAATCTACACTTAAGCAATGATAATTATTATTATTATTATTTTTTTACATTAAAATATAAACTGAAAAATAAATGATGAAATTACTACGACCGTGGGATAAAGACTTTACCACTTGATTTTGAAATTCACTAACTCACATCTTTTGATTTCTTTCACTTTTGTACATAAGTCTTTAACATGTTAATTGTATTGTTACTGTACATGAATATGAAATTTGCTCTTTCTTAAACGGTTGCTCTTAAACCTTAACTGACTTCAAATTTTTGATATTCTGTTTGTTGATAATATGTTTCTATGGACCTATTATTGTCGAGAGAATGGTGCCAACTCCAAACAAGACTACAAGATAGAGTTAGCAATTCTGATGGTACCCTCATGATTGATAGAAATAGCACTCAAGAGATCAAAAAGTAGTGCTGAAATTGGCGCGAGGTTAGGTAGCTCATCATTCTACCCGGAATTTGCGCAGATGAAACACTCTAAACGGACAATTTATGGTTTGGTGCCTCACTCATGGGTATTGAATGATCAACAACTCTAATACTGTATTCTCTACCGGTAGTTTAAGTCCATTTTTTTCAGCTCTAGCCTCTCAACAACTAAGCACTCCGAATTTAGTTCTGTAATAGTTCTAAGTTCAGTTGTTTTGGTTAGAACTCCGTATGTAAACGTAGCAAGAAGTATACTAAGTGACTCTAAAATATCTAAAAGTTGGAGGTTTTCATGCAAATAATTTCGAAAAAGTTGAAAATTTTCTACCTAAAAAGTGTATACTTAAGAACTCTATATGCTTACACTCCCCCACACTTAAAATTTACATTGTCCTCAATGTAAACTAACTCATCCAATGTAAAATCAAGATGGGAAATCCTAAAATAGCATAAAACAAGCAATCAAAAACTAAAAAGATAAGGTGAAGGAAACAAATCTGATGGGTTGACTCCCATAAAGCAAATGATAGTATCATATATCAATAGCCGGAACAACTTTGGGTCATCTAGATTAAATAATGCTATCACCAAGAAAAGGAAACTGCAACAAGCCAATAAAAAGAACAAATCGAGCACACCCTTATCTAGTTTTCTGTTTAAGACAACTACTTCTAGCTGTGGTTCAGGTTCAGGCTCTATAAAAGGATCTAGATAAAATATTTGCATGGGCTGGATTTCCTCATAGGCAGGATCAACAGGGTAAGGTTCTAGAGTCTGGAATAACTCAAGTAAGAACTTAGAAGTACATAATAATAACCTGAATAATTGTGGATCCTCAAAGTCAATCTGATTTGACTCACACAGTTGATTACTATGAAAATGGCCATTCTTAAGCAAATGTGTCGATTCTACTCTCCTAAAGTAATCAGGCTTAGTCTCAAAACTTAATAACTGACACATTTGAAATTCATACATTCCCACATATGGAAGAAAATATTTTGGTGGGAAAACAAAGTCAATCTTGGTATTATCGCCTAGGTAAACCACATCGACCAGAGGATGGGTTTCTAACAGCTGAACTGTTTTCTGGACATTAGGTTCAGGAAATATAGTTTGAAGATGAACTTGCAAAATAGTAGAGGTGCATATGTCAAGTCCCAAGTTAGGGACTTTTCTAAGAGTCAACGGTAAGGTACAGGGAGATTGATAATCACCCCTACACTTAGAATCTTGGGTGTCTCTAGATAGACTAGTCACTATTTCCCTACTTTCTAGATCGTCAGGCGATGGTTTAAGGGTCAATGTCAGAGCTTTCTCGACAGATGGAATGAGTCAAGATTCGGGTAGGACTAAAGATTCAATTCCAGTCTTCCATTTATTAGTGTCTAACAGTGGTGTGGAGTCTAACAAGGCGTTGACTTCACAAATAACACTTTTATTATCAAAATCAGGCCCAAAGTGCGGTAAACAAGTCTCTACTGGATCATCTATATGGTTCTGCAAGTGAGTTTCATGGACTATCTCATCAATTATGCAAACAGTTTCATGATTGTCAAGATCTGGAGGAGAACGTGCGACATGAAAAATATTCACCTCTATTTTCCAGCTGCCAAAAGTAAGTTCCATAATACCATTCCTACAATTTATGATTGCATTAGAAGTTGCTAAGAACGGTCGTCCTAAAATGATAGGAATGTGAACACTAGGGTCTGTCACAGGTTGAGTATCAAGAATTACGAAGTCCACAGAATAAACAAAACTATCAACCTATACAAGAACATCCTCTACCACTCCTCTAGGAATTTTAATGGACCTATCAGCCAATTGGAGTGTAACACTAGTGGGTTTCAAATCACCAAGTCCTAATTGCTCATACACAGAATATGGCAAGAGATTCACACTGGCCCCTAGATCTAACAAAACATGTTCAATCTTGTGTTGTCCTATAGTGCAAGCAATAGTAGGACAACCAGGGTCTTTGTATTTGGGTGGTGTTTTCTGAGTAATGATAGAGCTCACTTGTTCAACAAGAAAAGCTCTCTTATGGACATTTAATTTTCGTTTCACAGCGCACATATCTTTTAAGAACTTAGCATACATAGGAATCTGCTTAATGGCATCTAAGAGGGGAATATTGATTTTAACTTGTTTGAACACTTCTAAGATATCATTAGGGCTGGTTCCTTTCTTCTGGGATACTAACCTTTGGGGAAATGGAGCGCGAGGAACATAAGTGTTTTCAGCTTCACCTCTTTCAGTTTCATTGGTTTCTTTTTGTGTTAAGGGTATTTCCTGCGTAATAGTAGGTGGGTTCCTATCTGTCTCCTTCTCCTTATGATCACTAAGATGGTTATCGATGACCCGGCCGCTTCTCAAATAGTGACGGCCTGGACATGATCTGAGGGATTAGCACCAGGTGTGCTTACCTCATAAGACCCCTTTGGGTTAGGCTGTGTTTGACTTGGGAACTGTCCCTTGTCTCTCTCACTTATTTGGATAGCAAGCTGACCTATTTGTCTTTCTAAGGTTTCTATGGACCTTGCAGTGTTCTTGTCCATATTCTCTAGTTGTTTTTGGGTGGCCTGCATATACATCTTAAGACTTTCTTCCATACTAGGTACTCTTTGGTTAGATGAATCAGTAGGACCGGATGATTTCTTCGTATAACCACTAGTATTAATAGGTTTTCCTTCATACTGACCTCTAGACCAGGAAAAGTTAGGGTGTCTTGCCCACCCTAGGTTGTACGTATTGGAATACGGGTCAAATCTACGACGATCGTCTTGGTAGAGAGCATGGATTTGTTCTCCACCATAGTCATGAGTGATTTGGTCCACAGACTCAACAAAAGGTCTAGATTTAGTACTAAGTTCTAATGATTCTAGTCTTCTTGTCAAAGAAGCTATTTTAGCTTCAGAGTCGAATTCGATATCAACTGTATGCACCCCTTTTCTACTAGCCATTGACCTTATGGATTCCTTAGCCCTCCCAATCCTGGGTTTTATCAGATACTTCATGCAAAAACTTATAACCCTCCTCAGAGGTTTTATCAGCGAAATTACCACCACATAGTGATTCCACCATGGTCATTGTTTTGTGATCTAACCCTTCGTAGAGAATCATAGTAAGTTTCAAGGTACCGAATCCATGGTGTGGACATTGCATCAGAAGTTCATGGAACCTTTCTAAATAATCCTGGAGAGATTTTCCATCTTGCTGCGAGAAACTATTAAGACTTTGACGTAAGGTTGTGATTCTATGCCTAGGGAAAAATTTATGCACATATAACTTAGTCATCGCATCCCAAGTATGGATGGATGAAGATGGTAAGGCATCAAACCACTATTTCGCCTTATCTTTTAAAGAGAAGGGAAACAATCTCAATTTCAAATATTCATCGGTCAAGTCTTTAATCTTCAAAGTACCACACAGTTCCTCAAAGTCTTTAATGTGGGAGTAAGGGTGTTCATTTCTCTGCCATAGAAGTTTGGAAAAGCCTGGATAGTATTATTCTTAATTTCATAGTGGGCTTTTATGGTTGGTAAGACAATGCATGACGGTTGAGAGACTCTAGTCGGGTACATGTAGTCTCTCAAAGTTTTAACTGGAGGGTCCACACCCTCATTATCGGTTCTATCCATGAATAATGGATTATTTCTAACGAGACGATTATCCTGATCTCTATCCCAACCTACCTGTGTGTTGGGCATATACTAAAAAAAAAAAATCCTAATTGGAAGGGAATTTTAAACAATCACAAGCAAGGCTGACTCAACCAAATCACCTATTGAATCTAGCAAACAAAAAGCATGATGGCTCCACTTAGATTGTTTCTAGACTAGCTTCTATTCTTTCGAAAGGCAACTAGTTACAGTTCTAGCAAACCTCTTAGAACGATCCGAATTAGATTAAGTCGAAGAGAAACAGGATAAGCTCTAAGGAGCTTTGATAACCCTGTCTCTTTGGCAACTTTTCCCTGGGTTACAAGGCGGCTCTAATCAACTTAAAATAATCTTCCTGAACTTCGAGTTAGGCTAATAAAGTAACCAATACAGTCCTTTTGAACAAGTTTCCTTTAAGCCCGTTACCCTATCAGTCTCTTTCTAGTCAAAATTTTAAGGTTAGGTTCGCGTTTGGTAACGTGTTCCTAAAGCGGGCAAGAAGGAAACGGTGATGAAATCCGAGTCCTTATCTTATATGGCCAGTTCTTGCCCTTTACTAGAAAAGTAAATCCGTATTCAGGTCCTCAACATATATGCATACGAAGGAATACAGTAAACCCATTTGCAAGGGATTCGTGGGTTGATCGAATCTTACCTCCCGTAACAGACGGGGGATGAACCGTTGAAGTCGACTCAGGCCACTGACTCCTGTGTCAGTGTACGAACCCAAGGGCCGAGACAATATCGTAATTGTCGTCCTTCCCTATGCAGTTTATATTTAATAGTACCCTTCCGTAGGGTTTAAAAATAATAATAATGTCCGTAATGTCCAAAACTAAAAGAAAATTACAAAAATAATCAAAAATTTCCTAATACAGTTTTCTAAATTAAATTAACTACTAAAAATCCTAAAAAAGTAAAAATTAACTATTTGTCTTCTTCTACGTTCGTTCAGCTTTAACTTTACTCCAAGTCTTTTAATTACCAAATTTTTTATCTCAATTTCTTTTCGTTTCCGTTCCCAAAACCTGCAGCAGAAGATAAAAACCAAAAAGCGTAAAATCGAACAAAATAATAAAAATCTAAAAAAAAAATCTAATCGAAAAAAAAAACAACTCCCCGGCAGCGGCGCCAAAAACTTGATGCGTCGGAAAACCGACTTTGTTTTACCGCAAGCGCACAGTGTCGAAAGATGTAGACAAGAGCAAATACGGTTTGTTCCCACGAGGAGTTTGGATTAAAATATTTTTTTTAGGTTTTATTTATAAAGAATTAAATTAACTAGTGAATTAAAACTATTTAATAAAGTTGGAAAACAGTATGAGGAAACGTTAAGGTTCTGGGAATCCGTTTTAGGTTAGGGTTTAATTGCGTTCGTCACATAGGGTCTCGATTTCAAAAAGAATTGTTTGTTCCCTATCCTATTTATACTCTACATATCTATTCTTTTTACTTTCAAATCACGTGAAGCCTTGAACTTCCTATCACCAACTCCAAAGGACATTCGGCCCCCTCTCTTTAATTCGGTCAACCCTCCAACTCCAAGCAAAACCGAACCAAACACTTGAAATCCTACCACCTATTCTGCCTCTCTCTCCTACTTCTATACGCTTCCCACCTTTCTTAGCCGTCAGACCTCTCTTTTCCTCCCATTATTTCTTTCTCACTCTTCTGTTCCCCTTCATCACACCTGCCTAGCCATGTACCTTCTCTTTTGTTTTGTTTCTCAAGACTTACACACTTTCTAAACTTGTTTTCTGTTCGTCTCAAACCACAACTCTAACTAAGTTCCACTTCACTTATACTAGCTCCCTGAATATTCTTAAGCATAAAAAATAATGAGCCCACCCCACCAAGCACCGAAGCAATTCTCATCAATTTTATTTGCTAGTTCCATTAATCATAAGTGATGCGTCGGAAAACCGACTTTGTTTTACCGCAAGCGCACAGTGTTGAAAGATGTAGACAAGAGCAAATACGGTTCGTTCCCACGAGGAGTTTGGATTAAAATATTTTTTTAGGTTTTATTTATAAAGAATTAAATTAACTAGTGATTTAAAACTATTAGTAAAATTTGAAAACAATAAGAGGAAAACGTTAAGGTTCCGGGAATCCGTTGTAGATTAGGGTTTAATTGTGTTCGTCACAAAGGGTCTCAATTTCAAAAAGAATTGTTTGCTCTCAACCTAAAGTAGAATCTCGAAGTACTAAGTATACGGGGCATAAAGAGTCAAAGAATATTCATAAAATGATTTCATACAAGGTTTCAACGAGTCCTCTACTAATCAAACAATGAACTATACGTGGCATAGAACATGAAAAATCATCGAGACGGTAAAACGTTGAGAGAGAGACAAATTAATGATATTTAGTTCATATAATTGAAAACCCTAGTTTTGAAACACAAATAAAACCATCTCTACAAGTTCATCCTTTCGCCCTAACAAGGGAATTAGCCCAACATGGCTTTCTCAAAAGCCATACAAATTAATAATAAAATAAATACAAACTAACCCTTGTTCCAGCGTCTCTAATTTTCTGCCCGTAAAGCTTCTGTATCCGGAGGTATTCTCTTCTCTGTGAAAAGTTCTTTTTTAAAAAATTGTTCCAGGCTTCCCTTTATATAGGCTTTGGTAACCTCCTCTTGATCCTCATCCAACTAGGAAACCTAGTCTCATTAAACTTTTCCACTTCCTTTTGATTCCTTGTCCAATTAGGAGACTTAACCTCCTCAAAAACCAACAAAAACCCTAATTTTCACGTCAAATGCGAGTCCAAAACGCTTCCCTTATTTCTCTTCCCGCGCAGGCCCAATAAGGCCCAACAGATACCAAATTCAAGTTGGGTTCACGGTTTTGCTCATAACTTCTTCATACGAACACAGAGTGACCTCATTGTTTTTGCATTGGATTCGTAATTTAATTTTCTACAAGATGGAGGGTAGAAATCCTGGACTAGACTGAGTTCCACTGGGTCTTTTGAAATTCTTCTCTTGTAAAGCTCCATTTCACTTGTTCCAGAGATGTAACCTGATAAAACACACAAACTAGAAAAGTAATAATAAAACACGGTAATTCACACAAAATCTAGCAAATAAGTATAAGGAAATGATACTTGAAATGTATAAATTATGCACTTATCATCCCCAAAAGGAGTAAACCCTAGAATTTGGAATAAATATCTCTTCTCTCTTTTTGTTTATGTAAAATCCTAGGTATAAGAATATATGTATCTCCCTATCTCTAAAAGTATTAGAAGTGTCTCTTAAATAGATATCCCAAGTTGTAGAGGTGCCCGTACTCAAATCCCGGTCATACTAGGTTTTGGAAACTCAAAAATATCATCAAAACCCGTCAAAAATACCTAGCTCTCGTGTATGCCTCGATGGCCTGACCCTCCGATAATTCTAATTTTCTCGATGACTTGACTCTCCGAGAAAATTATTTCTTTCTGGATTTTCTTTTCTCGATGGATTGACCCTCCGAGAATATTGTATTTCTCGATGGCTTGACCCTCCGAGAAAAGTTTGAACTTGTTTTTCTTATAACTTCTTAATATGGAGTTGTAATGATCTCATTTTTTCGCTATTGGCTTTGTTTCTTTGTTCTCTTCAATATGGTGATGAGAAATCCAAAATTTGGGCGACTTCCACTTAGTATTTGGTCCTTCTTACTTTGCAACATTTTTCTTCATGCACGATCTAACATTTTGTAACTTCTTTTTGGATGATACACCTAATAAAAGTATAAACTACAACACAAACGTAATATACAATAATTCACAAGAAACATAACAAATAATAACATAAAATTGACACTCTAAACATGTAAAATATGCACTTATCAATCATCCCACTTGCTTAACTCCCTATTAATAACGTCAAGCAAGTTCTTCTTTTCCATCTCTTCAATCATGGGAAACAATCCAGCAACAATAGTCATAAGAGTAGGTGAGAAACTCTTCCACACCTCTGTGGTAGCAATATGACCATACTTCTTCCAAATTTTGGTATTAGAAGCTACGTAACGCTTAGGCGCAATGAATCCACCAACATGTTGACTGTCGCGGGATAGGTTTTTCATATGTCCATCGAAAGGAAGACCAACAGTAGGATACTCAGGTGTGTCAATGCCTAAATCAGTATCTGCAATGTCCATTGAAGAAACAACTGGAGAAGCGTCATCATTATTGTTACCTACCATAGTTTCACTGGTCCTTTCTCTACTACTAGAAGCGTCTATATGGAAACTTGCTAATACCATCAAGATATTGGCATTAATTCAGTATAAAATTCAGAAATAAACTTAAATTCTCAAAAGGCGGACTTATTGTTGCTTCAGCTACAACTGCCTGAACAGAATCAACAGAAGAGCGACGAACACCAAACTTAGTAATCCTCTTAGGTCTTAAGTTATACGGAGATGAGAAAGGTTGTTCAACTTGATCCATCTACAACAAATCTTTTGAACAAATTATCAGTCGTAAAAGAAATAAAAAAAAAGTGTCTCTTACCAAGTTTGATGGCCCAACTATGTGCCTAGAAAGAGATCCATCTGATGATGCACTATTGTCAGACAAAGGTACTGTGATGACCAAGACGGTTGAATGATAAAGTTTGAAGACAAAATAAATGAAGATAATATGTTTAATTTATACGAAGGAAAAACCCTAAATCTTGAAGATTGACACGCATAAGAAGATAAAAACTTATCTTATACGACTAGTCAAATCAGTTCCAATTAGTAAAGAAACCATATATACTTTCAACAATATTGGAACAACACAGGGGACTGGTAATCCACCGACTAATGTCAGCAGAAGAAAAGAAAAATCTTAGTCTTAATTCACAGACACATGGACCGTAGTCTCTCAATTCATAATCATTCTATCATCCTTATAAAGCCATATCAATACATCACCAAAACAAACATTTTAGGTGTTAATGACATAAAAATTCGTCATCAAGCATCCAAGACACAAGCAAATAGCCTAAAACACATAAAAGACGGTTTCACACCAAGCCCATCAGACGCAATTCTGCGCTGCCCTGTACAAGCGAGCTGGGAGAAATTGGTGATGAATTAAGGGGTGACATATATACCAAAATATTTTTATGGATGTCCTCTACAACATATCAAAATTTTACAGAAATCAGATAAGTGAGCTAATAGATAAGATCGAAACGGTAAAATAAGTCAGAGCTGAAAAATTCATGAATTCTTTCTGACATCTGTCTGTTTCGCCTTTTTGAGCCCCTGAATTAGCTCAAAACTCAAATTCTTCCACACAAGGAGATAGATCATCTCCTTGGCATGAAAAAGTTGTGTTAGATCATCGAAAACGAACTTTGTATGAAGAGTTTACAACATTTTCAGTGAAAACCCTAAATCTGAAATTTTTGATGACGAGATTTTTCATTCATACACATAAATTCCATTCAGTTAATCATCTCGAGAGGACAAAGATGCTATCATAACACTTAAAAAAATATATATTTATTTATCTAAAGAAATTTTGGCTTAACTAACAGCTGAATAAAGATGCTTAATCCTAAAGAAGTAATCATAAACTATGAAAGTAAAGCTTCTTGCATTAAAGAAAAACATGGTAACTGCAACGTAAGTGATTCTAATCAGACTCCTCATCATCGTATTCCTCATCATCGTCTTCATGTCCTTTAGAGTCTCCATCAGAATCCGCAAGTTCCTCAGATTCTTCTTCAGAATCTTTTAAAGTTCTCCATCTTCTTCCAAGTGTTCTTCATGGTCTCCGTCAATCATATCTTAGTATTCTTCTTTATCGCGTTCAAGTCGAAGATCAATTTATAGAGCTTCTCCAATTCTTCATGAGGAGGATACGGTTCGGATTCATAACCAATAGGCTCCCAGTCAGAAGATTGTTCATCCGCATCGGAATCAGAAGCTACACCATCAGTATGAGCATTAGATTTCTTATGATTACCTTGTGCGAGTCTCTTGCGCTCCAGCCAACGTCATTTCCCCTGGTAATTAGCAAACTCCTTATCCTCTGAAGAGGTTAAGTAGCTTTGCTTTTCTTCTTCCGAAGAATCCGAATCAGAATAATAACCATAACCTAGAGGCGCCATAGCTTACAAAACAAAAAGCATCAAGTGATTAAAATCTTCTGATCATGCAAAGTCGTGAACAAAAAAATAAATAAAAAATAATAATAATAAAACAAAAAAAAATTACCCGAAATATGCCGGCAGTTGATCGGCCGGTAAGTGTTCCGGCCAAAACAAAATCCCCCTCTTTGCTGATGCTCGGTGATGGAGACGAGGAGAGTAGGTGTTGGCCTAGTCTGTGGTGGATGAAGAGGAAATAAAAATAGGGTTCCACCCCGTTTTATAGTAATTGGTTTCCAAATCTTGGTCCAACAAGGATTTCCTCTTTGGACTAATACTCCCAATGCTGCACATGGGTCAATTTTGGTCTCTCCATCATGCAAATCATCCATGCTTCACCAATCAATGCTCTCTAGACGATGCTATATCATCCTACGAGTACTACTACATCAACTATTGCTCCTTTAACATCATTGGAGCATCACCAAATCAGAATCTCTGATAATATCTAACGACTAAGATCATTTGATTTCTTTCGCTTATATTTAAAAAAAAAATCACCATTCAATGCTTACTACGGCACATTATTGTATCTCACTAAGCAGGGGACTAAATGTAGATGGTGGATTTTTAACAAAAGATAAAATAGTAAAGTCGTCTCTACCCAGCAGTAGAATCAAAGAAATGATATATAATGTTGTCTATGCTATTGACCCGGCATCAAAATCATAAAATTTACTTTATATTCCGCAAGAGAATTAAAATATTGAACACTCACTACAAGCATCTCACACTGATCTTGTACTCTCTCTAAAAACATACATATAATATTAGAGCCTCACCCAGCTGAGCTCTCAATATTCTACATACAACACTAGCACTGTGCAACTCAGTGTTTACTCCTCTAGAATGATAGGACAACTCCTAGATGAATTAATCATTAGTGTAGAACATCGTTGTCCTCAAAGTATCACTGGTGTTGATTACAATTCTTTCCCAGATGATCTCTTATAATACAATAAGCATCCAGAACACCTCTTTGTTCATGAGTGGATGTTAATCCTCCTAGATAGATTGTCTACTAGTATAAAGCAACTTAATTCCTCTTGATATTCCGTGGTTGAATATTTTGGGTGACTTTACATTAATATTCAAACTCTAATTGAATAACATTAATTGATCATAACGCATAACAAGCTGCGGACGGATGCACTAAGTTGAAACATCATATCTTCGTGTAGGCACTAGGTCACCGTCTTGCCAAATACAAAGCTAAAGCTCCAATAATGATTGGTCGAGCTTAAACAATACACAATTACAATATTGATCGCATTAAAATTCCAATATTGGTTGAAATACAACGAAACCCTAATACTGGTTTCCGACACATCGACATATCACCTTGCAAAAACGTGACAATGGGTGTGGAATGGAGCAAAATTTTCTAAACAATATATGTTCCCCTATTTTTCTAATACAACATACTAAAATGGTATCTTATTCCGAGTAACGGTCTAAAAGATACAGTCCGAAAAGTAGATAAACTAAAAGCTGAAAACTGTCAGAATTTCATTTGGAGGGTTATTGTTTGCTCCGTCTGACGACCGAAACGAGATCAAAACCTAAATCCTCTTGCGAATGGACGTAGCCAGCGATTTCAGGATTCTGAAATGGGGCTGGTCATCAAAAACGTACATCATATGAAGAATCTACAGCGTTTTTACTAAACGACATCATATCTGAAATTTATCAGACATAAGGGATAACAGCCATGCATGTAAATAACAATAATGCTCTTTGAAGCTTCAAAGACAAAGATTGAAAGAGAAATAAGATAAGAAATAAAAATAATGAGAAAATAGGGAGATTGTGGGACCGGTGCCAACCGGCCGGCCTTCATTGTCCGGTCCCCACTCCTATATTTTCTCTAAACTTTATTTTTTATTTTTTATTTAAAGTTTCCTCTTTTCATTGAAACTCTTATGCTCTTTTACCAAAGCCTAAACTCCCTTGCTTCAAACACATAGCTCTGCAGAGCTATATAGAGACGACATGGTACGCGAAGCATAGTCCCACTGACTACCAAATTGGTGTTTAATCCATAATTGGATCTACCTTTGAACGGTCCTACCACCTTGGTCGTTTCTCCTTCTCTAGGATTCTTCCTCTTTTCTAGTTGGTCTCTTCACTAGTCATTCATATACCATTGGTTCATCTGCCATGGTTCATCTTCCATAATTAAGGATCGAACGACAAGTATCATTCGAGTATCGTTGATCTTCAGCTGATATGATGGTATAACACAACTACCAGTGTCAACATTAATCAGACTCTCTACTTTTGTAGTCAATCAAGTATCACTGCCTATTTCAGCATACCATTTATGCTTCAACTATCAATGAATCAACATGCTAGACTCATCAATATGCTAAGACTTGCAGTCTAGCTAGGTCAACAACTGACCGATTAATACACTTCTACAAAGGAGACTCAACCATGATCGAGATATCAATTATGTAACATGGGGGGATATTCATTAGTATCTTGGTCTGGCAGCCTGCAACACGTGTGGTGTAATAATACACCCACAACGAGAAAGTATAAAGTCGTGTCGACGGTTGAAGGAGTAAAGGGAATAGTGGTCGCACAACTATCATGTCCTACTAACATGATGGAGTTGGTTATTAATCTCCACTTCTCTACTCTCCTACTCCTATGCAACTGCCACCACTTATGATATCAATGTGTTAACTTCCAATACCATAAATAGGTTCTTCAACCTACTGACAAGGGACAAGAGTTTTCATCTGATAAGAACTCAAAGGATCACAAAGC
Organism: Papaver californicum; assembly: GCA_023531435.1. Classification (NCBI taxonomy): domain Eukaryota; kingdom Viridiplantae; phylum Streptophyta; class Magnoliopsida; order Ranunculales; family Papaveraceae; genus Papaver; species Papaver californicum. Next base: position 1,578,670 of record JAJJMC010029784.1, on the reverse strand, counting down.
TATCATTCGTCTTTACAGCAGTTCAAACACATACAACCATCGACATTTAACCTCATTGATCTCAATAATCTCTTTTATTCCCTCCCTACATATCAACCCTTATATTTCTTTTGTGACTGAAACGAAATCAAAACGGTCATTTCTTGATTTAGGCTGATTTCGTACAGATTGGTCTCTTGAATCTTAAAAGTACTTATACAGTACAAATATTTGATGTTTAAGTGATTTGGTGTTTAATAAAGTGACTTGATTCGACTGGCGTAACTTGATCTTTCATTCCTCTTACTAGCATTAACCCTTCTTCACCATTTACATTCTTACTCTCAAATCGTTTTTACCCACAAACAAAAGGTTATATACCTTTTTAATAGTCAGGCCAATGAATGGGACCACAATAGTCTAAGAATATGTTTTGATGACAATACAGTTCGAAAAATAAAAATCAGATTAAATGTTAATCTAAATGATAAGCTTATGTGGAGTTACACCCAAAATGGCGAATTCACTGTGAGTTCCCTATATAATAACCTGGCTAAATCTAAGTGGTGTAATACACTAGAATGAACAGAATCTTTCCTTGGAAACATGTTTGGAAAATGAAAACGTTGCCAAGAATAAAGATGTTCATTAGGAAATGTTTGAATGACATTCTTCCGGTTGAAGACAGAATAGGTAAAATCATGAACAACATAGAAAGAACTTGTCACTTCTGTAAATCAGAAGATGAGACTTTAGACCATCTATTCATGAATTCTGATTTCATAAAAAGTGTGTGGAAATGTCTTCCTTTCAAAACTCATAAAGTTAAAACTAGAGACACAAATTTGATTGAATGGATCAAAAACAAAATAAATTTCAAAAATGAGGATGTTGATTGGGATATTTTATGTGCTATCACTATGTGGTTTGTATGCAAATCTAAGTGCAATAAGGATTTTTAAAAGGAGGAACAGTATGCTAGATGGACAGTAAAACAGATATTGAATCACATAAAAGTTGAAAAGAAACATAAGGAATATAAGGGCTCAAAACTAATGAAAACCGATGAAAGAAGCAAGTTCATGGTTCATTTTTACTGTGGTAAACAAAGAGGACAACACTGATACTTATCTTATTATGTTCACTAATGGTATACTAGGGAATTTCGAAGGAGCCAGGTGCATCAGTGCACCACAGGGAGTAACCGGTGGAGATAGAAGCACTACCATATTGATTGTAATGGAGTGGATAAAGGAGATTGAGTGCAAAGATGTTACAATTATATGGCAGAAAAATGAGTCCTCAGGTGTCTCAATATTTTGGGAAGAAACAATTAATCTTAATGACTACATGAAAGCTGTAGAGTTTGATAAGGTGACAACAGATTTTAATTATGTGCATTTCAAAATATGTTAATCTTAAATCTGACTTATAAATAAGTATAAACTTAAAGGTTATTTTGGTAAGGACTGGACATGGACAGAAAGTGAATTTAGAAATACGAAGAACTGGTTTGATGTGTTAAGGAACACAGATCAATCTGAGAATATGAAGACCATTTCCACTTTTGGTTTCTACCGGACAAATGAAGACAGGACAGGGGTATACAACAAAGTTGAAGAATTCAGGGATAATGGTGGGCATGAGGGCAGATTGGAAGAATTGGATCAACCTATTCTTGATAATAACTACAACAAAAACGAAGTTAGAAGAGGAAGGTTGGAGCCAGACAGATGGAGAAGGAATGGTGGTGATACCAGAAATATACCAAAGGTTGGCGTGAAAAGGGGATTCTTCGAAAACTCCATCTATGAAGAAGAAAATGGGAGTAAAGAACAGGGAGTTTCGGGCAAATCGAATACCACTAATGAAAATATTGGTATGATCCTCAAGTTAATAGTCAGTTTGGGTATGTAACTGATCTTTCAGACTCTATTACTATAAATAAATAATTTTCTTGTTTGCTAAAAAATAAATAAATAACGGCTACTATTCAATCCAATTTTTTTCCATTCTATATTTGATGACAAAAAAATACCTTCTAATTTTATTTATATGATATTATAATCTCTGTGGAAATTTAAAAAACGAAAAATAAAAAATAACAGTAAAATTGTACACCCCATTTAGAAAAAAATTCATGGTTTTAAACCGTTTTTTTTATTATTTTATTAGTTGCTTCTTGATCATCATAATCATAGATGTTAGGGATTTCCATATGAAAAAAATAATATGCCCAAATTAATACTATCTCCATTCAGAAAAGTATTACTATCACTTTTACTGAAACATAATGAGTATTATATTTTTATTAGGAAAAGAGATATTTTATTTAAGGTATAAACTGAGCTACATAATGTGTCATTCTTCAATTTGTCAAGAAGGAAATCGGGAGGGTTTCCTACCCACACCCTCATCACATTAATTCTGATATGTTTTACCATTACATCAGCTACTCCATTAGCATCTTTTTTAACATGGGAACAATACTATAAAATAAATAGTTTTAAGAATGTCCTACACTTTTGGACTACACTATTAGTTGTCCATTGAATACTTCCTATAAAACCATTTATGGAAGATATTACATTCTTGTTATCTTGTTCCAGATGAATGTAATTATCTCCTCGAATACTTGCCCATTTCATAGCCTCTAATGAAGCTATTATTTTGGCTTGCCTATTTGATGCCCAAACTAATATTGTCGTAATCGATACTGGTCTCACTCATATTTACCGAAATATACTGTCTTTTTACAAATTATACTTGATAACAATGCATCACAACCATAAAAAACCATTCTGGCTATGAGATCACAAGCTTATATAGCATAGAAAAGTCATTAGACCGACGAAAAAACTAATAAAAAACTTAATTCGAGTCACTTTTTTAAGAGTTCACCTCCCGATTTGTTTATCATTAGTATGTAAAATAAAACAAAATCACTTGACCTTACAAGGCAATTGCATTATCATATTTTAGATTTTCGTGTACAAATTAACTCACCTTATATATATTATGAGTTATAACTCGAAAAAAAATCGAGTCATAAAGTAGTTGATTGTGTCACATGCAGTTTTTAATATCAGAAGGGTCAATTGAAAATCCTAATTTTAAATGTTGAGTCACATGGTAGTTTTTAGATCACACATGTGTTATAGAATTTGGATCACGAAATAGATTTTCTTTCATGAGATAGATTTTTGGAGAAATGTAAATTTAAGTCATGTGTAGATATTAGGCCAACTCTTATGGATGTTCATACATTGATGCGGAGGCGAAAAAGTATGGCGAAAAGTTTGTATTTACTGAGAGATTCTCTTTTTCGCTTGACCTCCTTGATCACATCTCCGAACACGTAACGGTTATGCGTTAGAAACAAGAAACGCATGATAATTATGCGTTTTTAGTTATAGGTTGACATGTGTGATAAATATGGTCCCATTTTAATTTATTGCTGTTAAATTCTAAAAAAAACCTTGAAACACTTAATGATTATGCGGTCCACATAAATAATATGGAATCACCATAAGACCTAGTCAAATAAATTTGCATACTTGATATTTAAATGCGGAAGACCTTTGAACCTCTATAACAGCTAGTCTTAAACAAAAGCTTGGTTTTGTGATGCTGTGAGTTTTATAAAAGCGTTTTTCCGCTGTGAGTTGTTATGTTGTGTTGTCTAAAAAAACAGTTGAAAGTAAGTGGTGGCACAAAAAACGCGAACGTGATCAAATTGTGTGGTAAAATATCAAGTTCAACTATTGTTGTTACCAAATGACAAAAAACAAACATATCTCTGATAATAGTTTTATGTTAGTTTACTGGGTAAAAAAAATATATTTATCAAATATTAAATTACTACTAATTATTGTTATTATTAAAAAGAATTATTTTTATTAATTATTTTTTATTATAGATATAATTTACAAACAAAAAATCAAACTAAATATTTTCTCTTATTTTTATTATTAATTAATTAAAAAAAATCATTGAAAACATATATAACAAATAGTTTGAAAATAAAAAATAATAATCCTTAATAAAATAAAATATTTGGTGGTATATAGATCAAAGGGTAATTTTTATAATTTGTAAAATAAAATAGGGATTCAAAAAAATCAGATATGAAAATAAGGTGGAACCACAATTTTTACTTTTGGTGCTTTTAAAACTCCTCCTCTCCGACTTTTAAAAGTTAAAAATTTAAAAGTGAGTTGCATAAAATACGCTTTACAAAAATTTTACCAAACGCTAAGATAAAAAAATATTATTATATATATTTTTTTCAAAATACCTTTTTTAAAAAAATGAAAAAAGAAAGCAATACAAAACTTAGCAAAAATGCCGGCTTTGGGCCCTGTTGTTAATTTTGACCACAAGGCAATGATGGCCGATTGAGTTATGCCACAGAAGCTTACTCTCGGACAGATTGGTTACCATGTAAATTTGGAAGTTATTCAGGGTTACAGTGCAAATCTAAGATCATGGGACAAATTTTTCACTGAGCATAATCATAGAAGAATTCAAAAAAGGGCATTTCTAAGTGAAGGATTGTTGAATATTAAATAGAAAGCTGACGAATTTGGCAAATTGAATGACTTTAAAGGTTTTCTATTGATCCTTCATGTTGTGTAGTTTGCTAATGCCCTCTTTTTCAACAAACTCGAACCAACTTGAATGAAAGCCTGCCTAGAATATCTGGTCAGAGTCCACACTAGTGGCTTTGGCAGGTATAAATTTGAAATGCATCTTCGCCCAAAAGGCTAACTTGGTCTCCAATATAACAGAACTTTTTAGATATGATTAATGCTGTAGGTAGGAATCAGTACGCCATACAGCCATCAAAACCTCTTCTTTTTAGGTTCAGGATTACAGCATTTGAGCATCACTTTCCATGCTCACAAGGGATGGCTTCAGTTCCACTGCCTTCTCCAGTCCTGCCCAGATAGCAAAGATTGCCTGCTTCTGAAAAATCAACCACAATAGATAAAACAACAGCACAAGAGCACTTACCCATGTAATTTCTAAAAAGGATCCCGGCACCACCATTTGCAGAGTCGATATATCATCCACTGTCAGTACTCAAAAGTAGTCCAGCATGTGGGTGAAGGTTTCCAAGAGGTGAAAGGTGTTTGGGATGATTGGATTTGATGGGCAAGTCATTTCACAGCTAATCTCAGGGTGGTGCTGTCATAGTGTCGTTGAAATATGATCAATTACTTAACCAGTTTACTACTCACATGCATAAGAAATGCAGTATTTCCATTTAACCGAAAGAACAAGCCACTCTCTCAACTGAAAATGAAAATTCTACACATGAAGGCTGCAACTAATTGGGACCAAAAATCTCCTTGTTATATACCACTTTAAGTAATGCCAGAATCTCAAAAATTCCCGAAGGCATTCAGAAACTGTTTGATCACTTGTTATATTAAGAAATTCACACTGACAAATTCTTAGTTCATAAATAGAATTGCAACTGAAGGCGTACAATTTGCAAGTGTGCACCTTTTATTCTATCATTATTCATTACTACAACAACAAAATGATTAGGGGAAGTGCTTGAGACGAGTAAAAGTCATTGTTTTCGCAGTCCAAAAGAAGGAAAAGAAAATAGACTTGTACCTGGTGATTTATTAGCATGCATTTGTATTTCCAACAGAGTTACATCAGATTCAAAGCTTGGCGAAGGTTGGTTTCCTCGTTTGAATTTGGGCTGAGATTGCCTCTGTTAAGCCATCAGATGGAAGCATAGTAGGATTCCAGGTAGCCACATAATCTAACCCCTTATGCACACACATGCCTCTACTTCTTAACAACACATTTTTCAATCCTATCACTGCAAATAGAGTCTTCTTTGTAATTCCTGACATCTCATTTGTTATCCCCTTTTTTATCAGTACATGAGTAAAACAAGAGAACAACAAAAGAGTCTCTCAAGGCATAAGAGCTACCCTAGAGTGTAACAGGGGTGCACAGGGGTTAACTAACTCAACCCAAAGGAGCTAAGTTCAAAAGTTCTCCCGAAGAAATATCAAGTTAACAAATCGAGCGGGAAATGGAAAAGAAAAAACGGAAAGGAGATTCGCACCGTTCACCTTCTAACTCAAGTATGTAACTCGACTCAAGACGTATGGGGGAACAAATACAAAAGAAAACCTATCTGCCTTCTGTTCACCTTCACTACCTCTAATCTTGCTAACATATCCACGACATATAATCTAGGGGGACTAATACAAAAAAAAAACACTCTTCATCTGTTATCAAACGGTTAAGCGAGAACTTTTTCCGTTTATCAAACGATTAAGTGAGACCATTCCCATCACATTTTCTTTCTCTTTTAATCTTAACATATACAGCCATCTTCCATTACTCTCATACTTTGAACTAAACACAAATCAGTCTCAATATCTAGTGGTGTAGATAGAGCATTAAAGTACGATATCATATCTTATCAGCAAAACTATATTATATTCATCTAAATAAACAGAATCCGAACCCGGCCAACATCAGTTTCAAATCCCATCTATATCACTAGTGAGAGCATTTCAAAGTGAAGGACTGTTGAGGAATAAGTGAAAAACTGACAAATGGGGATTATTGACTAATTTCTAGTGTTTTGTATCCATTCTCCATGCTAGGTTTCCATGAACAGATGAAGAATAATGCAGTTGCTTATATCTAATTAGTATAATGTCTGCTTGACAATCTTATTATCATCCAAAGTACCTGTCAATTCGATACACACTAGTTATTTCATTTAGTCTGGTCCAACTGGTGGATGGCTATATAATCCAAAACCAACTCCAACAGTAGGTTTTTGAAACCCACCAGACTACATTAGCAAAGATGATATATAGAAAACACAAATAAATTGTACTAGTATTTTAAAGCATAATTAACAAAAAGAAAAACTACATTAAATTTAGTTAGATAATCAAGTTTTTTATCACCAGGCATCATATTTGTCACATAAAACTTCGGTTCTTTTATTTTATTCCACTGAACCAAGCTACAATATTAAGGGCAAGTTTTCTGGTTGAGAAATTCCTGCGCATAAGCTTGAAAAAAAATCTCCGGAACACCAAGTTCAATGGTTTCCAGAAATTTTAAGCTTTTATTTCCATCCAAAATATCACTTCTTGGTTTGTTTGGATAATTCGAGAGGTGACCTGTTTGTTTAAACATTTGAAGATCCTACAGCCTTGCTTCAGTCCAAGATTCAAACCAAGATTTCAAGAGAATTGACCTCTCAATTAGACCAGAGAGGTTACTTCTTGACAGGCTGTTCTTGCAAATCTATCAGCGATCCCTGGAACATATCTCAGAAATTGTTTTCAATAGAACGTTTTCAATCATAAGAAATGCGTTTACATGGAACTTTTCTTGGATATGGAAGTCTTCCCAACCCTAAGACTTGCCCTAAGGAGGAGGTTTCCAATAGGTAAAAGGTGTTTAAGATCAACCGATGTGAAGAGTAGATCATGCAAGGGCTAAGCTCAGGGTGGTGGTGTCAAAACACACTAGTAATCACTGAATAGAAATCCACGCGATTTCACTATAAGTTCTTTATTCAGACAAAGGGCATCCCACTCCCTCTACTAAAATCAGATTCTTCACTAGAAGGGTGCAACCTATTGGGCACAAAGTTAAAGTCTCCCTATTTTAACTACCTCCTTCTTCGACGAGAGAGACACAATTTCAAACAGTTTCCAAAGGCATTGTGAAATCCTCACTCATTCACCACATAGAGAAATTTAAAAAGGTACTCTTAGTTTATACATAGAACTGCAATAAAAAAGAAAAGCTGCATATTGAAGGCGTAACATTTGCAAGCGTTTTAGTATATCTACATTTATTTTTTTACAAAACCAAATGTTTTGGAAAATTGCATGAGAGGACTACCAGTCCACCAATTTTCCAGTTCAAAAGGAGGAAAAATGATAGGTACATAGATAGATAAGATATATATATTTCTTCTTTCAAACTTCCAATGGTGCAATTGTGCTGAGTGGAACCTTCTCCATATACTATCCATAACCCAAAGATGAATAATGGAAGTGGACTCCACCTTTTAAATTGGGGGAAATAAGCAGGTATATGGGAATGAGGAGGCCAGCTCCCTTAAGGCGATGCACAATCCAACTTCCTCATCTTATCTGTTGATTGTAAGACCCAGATATACTAAGCATGTGGATGAAAAGGGCATGTGGGCCTTACAATCAACTGATAAGAAGATGGAGTTAAACCGATGCATCTGCAAGCTGCCTGCTAGCGTTTCTTACAGCAAATTGCTTATAGGGATTTTCTCCTCTGCCAATCTAGTCAAGAGAGAGACTGATATAATTTAGGGAATACAGTTAAGATGTTTCAATTATGTTAGTAATTAATTAAGACAAAAAAAAATCCCAATATCTCGCAATCCACAAAGGATGAGTACACACTGCTCTAAATAGAGGGCAAAAAGTTTCAACCAGCTTTGAAAGGCATTCCGAGAATACCCCCAATTGTACATAAAATTGCAATATGATTTGTAACTATTTTGTATCTCGTTGTATACAACATTCTATTTTTATTACAAATAACAAGATAGACAGATAAGGTACCTGGTGATTTATTAGTATGCCTTTGTATTTCCGCTGCAGTCATATCAGAATTCAGAGCTTAGCAAATGTGGGCTTTCTCTTTTGAATTTGGGCTGAGACTGCCTCTGTTAAGTCATCAGATGGAAGCATTGCGGAATTCCAGGTAGCAACATAATCCAATCCCTGATCCAAACTCATGTCTCTACTTCTTAACAATACCTCTTTCGTACCGATCACTGCAAGCGGAGACTTCATTGCAATTCCTAACGTTGCATGTGTAATCATTATTCAGTACAAGAGTAAAACATGAGAACAAGAGAAGGAGTCTTTCTCAAGTCATATGAGCAACCATATACTGTAATAACATGCGCCTCACATTACTGGTCGAACATACACATAAAACTAAGCCTACATGAAAGGGACAACGGAATTACACTACAAAGACAATCTAAGTCTGACCCACTCATGACTAGTTAAAATCGAAAGCCCTCCCAGTAAAAGATTAAGTTCAAACATTCAAATCAAGAAGATAAAAAACTTGACCTGGAAGCCCCAAATCCCTATATTAAAATTGGAGATAAAAGTATAAAATTTGTTCTTCTTCGTTAAGCTAATTTTAACCAAATCTGGTACATAATATACCACAAAAAATTTACTTCATAAGGTGTGAAAAAGCAAGTAAGATATCCATCTTGTTCACTTTTTACTCATTATGGAACTCAACTTAAAAATATATGAAGACTAAAAGAAAAAGAAAACTATCAGCTCACTCTTCCTCCCTAGTCCCACAATCTCCCAGTCTTTTTCTTCATCGTACCCACAAGGCCACAACCTACATTCCACAGGTTCCAATACTAAAAAAAGAAAACCTATCTATTTCTGTTTTGTAAAACGATCAAACAAGAATATTATGCATCTCTTTCTCTCTTCTCCTTAACATATTCAACTCCCCATCATTCTCACCATTCAAGTTCACTTCCATATCTTAATATCTAGTGTTTTTGACCTATTTCAAGCACTATTAAATTCTCTAAAATAGTGTGATATAGACACAATTAATGGGATTCAAAATCGACATTGAGGCAGCACCCTAGTTGCCTTCATCCTGAGCTGTCCATGGACCAGGCCAGATGCCCATCTATAGGCCCTAATAATTGGAATGGTGAACGGTGAACCTTTGGGGTTAATGCCATGATCCAGGGACTATAAGGGCGCTACATTGCTCCATGCGAGTAACTAACATGTGACTCAAGTGCATAGTATCATTACTGGTTTAAAATCCCAGCAACAGTAAATAAACAAGTCTGCACTCTATACATACTAACACTAGTGAAACTGAATCAAATGGTTAGCAAAACCATTCCATAAGCAACAACTAAATTGAGATAACAAATTCAAAGATTAAAATAACAAATATCAACATACCCTCAGCAACAGCATAGACACCCTCATCCAATGCACTCTTGGATTCAAAAACCTTAGAAACCAAGCCAAAACTCTTCGCTTCTTCACCCGTAAATCTCCTTGCAGTTAAAGCCAATTCAACCGCATTCCCATACCCCACAATTCCCGGTAACCTCTGAAGCGTCCCAAGATCAGCAGTAATAGCTAAATCAACTTCCTTTACACAAAAAAATGCATTTTTAGTGCAATACCTAATATCACATGCAGTTATAAGATCAATACCACCACCAATACAACCACCATGTATCGCTGCAATCACCACTTTCCTACACCGTTCAATTGCTGTCATCGCATCTTGTAAACCATTAATATCACGGCGAAAACGTTCTCTAACCCTTCCTTGATCATTTGATTGTGACTTCATTAAGGTATTGAAAGCATTGAGATCGATACCTGAACAGAAATGATCACCATGACCAGAGAGAATGATTACATTGACGTTAGGGTTTTGATCCAAAGAAACTAGGGTTTTTGGGAATTCAGTAAAGAAATCAAGTGATAGGGCGTTTTTGAGGGATGGATTGTTGAGAAGGACGTGGAAAACTGAGGGATTTGGGGATTTTTGAATGATCTCTAGGGTTTTGAGTTTAGGGATTTCCATGTTCGATTCAGTATATTGTGTTCAATCATCGAATAGGATTACTATATTTTTGGACCTCGAATAGCGCACTTGGATAACAAATGAGCACGTATTTTCAAGAACCCTCGCATAGGGGCTTAGGGCAATTCCAGCTGGCATTAGTTTTTTTTTGTCAAAACGTCGAGCTAAGTGGATGGGCGAATTCGTTTTTAGGCAGTGGAAAAAAAGTAAAACGAGACAAAATGGGCGAATTCTTTTTTTGGCGATCAAGAGTTAGGATGGTGACGGTTCTAATCCAACGACTCTTATTTCTCTTCCTATAAATTCAACCAATTTTAACTCCAAGATCACACCTTCCCTGCTAAAAAAACCTTCTAATTTCACTTAAATCTTAATTTTTCCATCTCAAACTCTTGGTCTCAACTTCTGCTAAAAAAAAATCAGAAAAAACAATGGTCAGCTCATCACTAACACAGAATACTGAACCAAGAAAGGGTTCACAAAACCTCGCGGTCCAAGGTTTAATCTCATTGAAGATAAAGCTATATACAAAGGATATGTATCATGTACGCTTGATGTTGTTAATAGTGTTAGTCAACGGGATGCAACGCTTTGGAAGAAATTTTTTGAGTTATGTGATAAGGAAACTGGGAATCCAAATAAACGTGACTACAACGGGTTATCGGGTCGTTTTTATGTAATCAGCAAAGCCGTGAGCGCTTGGGTAGGTGTGATGATGCAAGTGAATCGCCAAAAAAAGAAAACGGTGCTACTGAAGCCGATATAGTAAGTTATTTGCATTTCAAATTGTATTATTGATTTTTAAAACTTTTATCAAGTTGTTGTATGAATAATTTTTAAATGTTGAAACTGCAAATGCGAAAAACTCGAGAGGCATGGAAACTCAAAGAAAGTTCGGGTTTCAACTACGAAGAATGTTTCCATATTCTCAAAGTCCTGAACTGATTTAACCCCGAACTGTTGAATGGATATCAAATACCAAAGCAATCCCTTTATGAGACGGAAAATGTTTCTCAAGGGTCTCCGTCTCCTTATTCTTCACCAGAAACAAGCTTAGCCCCACAACCCAACGCAGGCGTATTCCAACATTCAAATAGTAATCTTAATATTAATGGAAATACAGAAAGATATGATGGATCAGGCAACGAGAAAGCTAAAAGGATCAGAAAGGCGGCTCAAGAAGCCACTGAATCTTCAACTTCATATGTCAACTTTCAAGATTTTTTTTAAAAAAAAAAAAATTGATATTGGTAAAAATGGTAGAACGCAAGAAAATGGCTACAGGGATTAGGAGAGGTTGCAAGGCTCTTGAACAGAATCTTTTTAATGCTCATATAAGAGGAATCTTGGGAATGGGCACGTCAAAGATGAATCAGATGCAACTGCGACTCTGGCAAAAAGAAATAAATAAAATTGAAGCACAGAAGGCACAACAATGTCCAGACTCAGTTGACGTTGATTCTGATGAGGAGGAGAACGAGGATATCAATAATGCCATTGTTCCACTAGATTAATGCTACTTTTATATTTTTAAATATAATCCTTTGTTTCAATGTTTCAATTTCGATCAAATCCTTTAGTTGCAATTTCAATTTCAGTGTTGTTTTTTCACCAATTTGATCATTAATTTCAATATTTGATACTTAGATTACACAAATCCAATTAAAATAAAAGAAATAAAATAATTAAAATAATAACTAGAGGTTCAAAAACTAAAACTAAATCCTGCGAGGGTTTCTTCTTCCAAAATCAACCCACAAGTGTGCAGTGAGATCCTCCCTTAGCCTAGTATATAATCATTTATGTTCAATTCTCGCTTCTACCATTTTATACTCTCTTGCTGTCACACCATGAAGGGGTTGAACATCTTTCTTCAAATCCTGATGTGGATAACTTGTCCAAGTGGGATCCCGTCGGGTTTCCTCGATTACCATATTATGCAAAATGATGCAGGTGAGCATAACCCTATTCATTTCTACTGGTTCAAACGAACGATACGATCCACAAATTATATGGAACTTTTGCTTCAAAACTCCAAATGCTCGTTCGACATCTTTCCTAACCGACATCTGCTTGGTGTTAAAATGTTGTTTTGCACGCTCTCCGTGAGCTACCTGAGCGTAAGCTTGAACTAAAGTTGACCATGTGGATAAACATCCGCCAAAAAATACCCATTTTGATAGTTATTACCGTTGACGGTGAAATTTGAAGCTGGAGCAGTTCCATTCTTCAGCTCTTCAAACAAAGGCAATTTATGCAAAATATTGATGTCATTATTTGAACCCGGTAGTCCAAAAAAAGCATGCATATCCAACAATCATAAGAGGCAGCTTATTCCAAAACAACAATTGGTTTTGTGTAGTGGCCCTTATACTGACCTTGCCAAGCATAAGGACATCCATGCCACACACAATGCATGCAATCAAGGCTACCTAGCATTCCAGGAAATCTTCTTTTGGTGTTCTCGGCTAGTAGTCGACCGACATCATCTTGCGTTAGTTGTCGTAAAAAACGTGGACCAAAATGGTTGACTACAATTTCGCAAAACATTTTGAGATTTTCGTATGCTGTTATTTTTTCCATACGACAATACTCATCACAGGCATCCAACGACACACCATAACCTAGAATCCTTAGGGTTGCAATGACCTTTTGTTCAGGAATATGTCCTCGTATGTTTAGTGCATCAAATTGATAGTTGAATTTAGGGTTTACCCGAAAAAGTTCTCTAATAACCCGCATGGCCAAGTGTTACGGCATGCAGAAGCAACATTGGAAATCTTCATCAGAGTACACACTTCTATTAATAAAAATAATCACGTATTATTTGTTGATGTCCTTCCTCTCGATATCTCTACCTCCATCTTCGTGCCAATACGGCTCTTGGTTCTAAATCTCGAGGTATTTTCCCTGAGTATAATTGTGTCATATGGTTAGTCATCCTTCTATCATCGTCTGAATCTTCATCCATTTGATCAATATGTAGCATAATTCTTTCAGCTTCTTGGAGCCATACTTCTCCTATCATTTGTGTTTCTTCATTTTCAACTTCAAGATCCATAAGTTGAGATCAAGAGTTTGATATGGAAAGCTTAAGATTGAAGTGAAAGTAGATGATTTTTTTAGCGGAGAATGTGAGATTTTGGAGTTGAAAATGTTTGAATTTATAGAGAGAGAATCATAGTCGTTGGATGAGAGCCGTTGAGAATCTCATTGAGCCGCTCGGCCCATGCTAGGCTGAGCGGCTCAATATTAGTCGATCGTCACACACTAAGACGATCGACTTAGTCTGAGCCTTGATGGGAAAACCCCATTTGCTAAGTCGTTTTTTGGGTTGGTCCATCCCACCATGGGGTGGTGATTAGAAAATTAGCCAATACCCACCCACGACTTTGCTCTTATGATTAAAACTGAAGGGCTTCTCCAGGATTCAATGTGACTAAATAATTGATTAGGGGGTGTCCTTATGACAATAAAAAATGTCCAACTTACCCTTATATCATATAAAAACCTAATAACTAAACCAAAACCAAAACCAAAACCTAATTCTATTTCACTTCTTCTTCTCCTCTTCCTCTCCTCAACCGAATTTTTTTTCAATTGAAAAGTATTTCATCGTCTTCAACAAACCGCTCTAAGTACATGTTCTGCTCTTTCTTTCCTCAACCGAATTATTTTAGATTTGACAAACCTATCTTTTTTTCCTTATCTTTTTTGTGTTTGAATTGGGTTAAAGTGGTTGAAATCAAGGAAAAAATTAGGGTTGCGGATTCACTTACGGTTAGGTGTTCTTAATTTCCTAATTGTAAACTTGTTCTATGAAGCTATTACGGTTAGGAAACTAGGAACTCCTAACCACAAATAAAAAAAAATGTATTTGTTGTTACAGTTAGGTTTTTGACCGTAAATGGATTTACGGTTGAGTTTTTATTTATTTATAACTAATCGTCCTGTGTTAAATAATTTTTTCAAATTATTTGTTACAATTGGGTGATCTTTAAGAAGCCAACCGTAATGTTTTTAAGTTTAGTTTCCAGTTCATAAAGCTAACAGTAACTATTTTGTGTATGGGGAAAAGGGCTATAGTATACAATCATTATTAATTAGGTCCAGTTGTTGAATGTCTTGATCTTTTGTTGGTGTTGACATGCTACCATATTGGTTTATTTGAATCAAATGGCTCTAGTATACAGCCCTTAGAAATAAGGTTCAGTTGTTGATTGTGAGACTTCGTGTTTTCAGATCATAGTTTTTGAACCTAAAACCTAACTCGTATAGTTGGGTGCATATTCTTAACTTTGGGATTTTTATAACTAAATCTTAAATTGCTAATAAATAAGAAGGCTAGCTCTCATCTCTGTGGTGGCTGGAAATAAAGATTGTGTTTTAATTGTCCTTTATCAATGTTAGAATTAGTGACTAAAACTTGTATTCAGTTTCAAGATAAAAATATCAGTGTAAAAAAGATTTGCATAAAAAATTAAAAAGGTTTGACTAAGATTTATACTCTCTTCCTATTTATTAATTTTTGGTTAGTGCATAGAATAGTGGGGATACCTTTTAATAGTTGTACATGATTTTCTTCAAAATGTCACGTATGGGTAAAGAACTAAGTCATTTCTCTCTTTTATTTGTATCTATGGTTAGGGTTTTAATATAAATATTCTTATTATTTTTATTTTTTATAAAAAAGCCTAAAAGCTAAAACAAAACGTAGCCGTCACTTTCGAGTTTCATCCCTCTTTTTGTCTCTTACAAAACATAGCCATTATTATGAGTTCTTGTCCACAAAAAATAAAAGCATCTGATTTTTTGGAAAAAGTGTTATACTATCAAGGTTTTTGGATTAAAATTTTGGAAAATAAACTTTTGAGGTAGAGGTTTCTATATAATACTAAAAGCAAAACTATCTTAGCATTAATCTTGATTTGCATCATTAATATAGTCTTATTATCAACTCATTTTTATTTTACTTTGAAATAAAATCCATGAAGCTTGTTTCGAACAGACGGGTTCAACGGTCCTAATTTTCTAGTAATTCTGCACATTTCACAATTTAAGAAGTGTGTTCTTCCTATTATGATTTTATTCTTTCATGCCATCATATGATTTGGTGTTGATTTTAAAAGAGAAATGTAAATTCCAATGCACCTTATTTTACAACTCATTATAATGATATCATTCATTTAGTTTAGTTTGCCCACCTCTTTGATTTAACAAGTCCTTAATCATTATCCCCTCTATCTTTCAATGTAATACACAACTTGTGTTTTATTCGTATTTCAAAAATAGATCAGAATTTTTTTCCTCTTTACCCAATACATTTAACTTAATTTTGACTGTTCATCACACAAAAAAAAGGATTGTTAGACTTTTCCCACTACCATTACTTTACCTTATGTATCTTTTCATACCTACATAGTATATACCTACGTACGATTTCTTTACCTTCTGTATGTTTTCATACCTATGTCGTTGTTTATGGGGAAAAACGGATCGAAGGTTAATCTAAAAAAATAGAGTAAGTAGGTGATAATTTGTCAATCCTTAAACATTTCTACTGTTGAAGTACTTTGTTTTGATTCGAGAGATCAATCTGTACAATCCTGGCCTAGACCAAGCAATGACCGTTCCAATCTTGTTTCAGTCATAAAATGAGAAAGAGAAGGGTTGGTCTTAGGAAGGGAAACGAGAGAAGAATGAGGTCAGAGTATCAGACTCTGTTGGATGTAGTTGGTGTGAATAACTATAAACAAGTCTTGTGATAAGATTGGATGATCAAGATTAATTAACTTGAATTGCTCTGTGTTAGATTGTTGTAAAATTGGTGTCGTATTTCAGACTTGTTAACTTCTCCTCCTTGTTCACATCTATTTACACTACACCATATGGACTAATTTGAGACATATTGTTTTTTGGGTTTGAGACACATATAAATATCTCTACTGCTTTCACACATATAAATGTCTCAAATCGAAAATATGGGTTGTTTTAATTATGATTTCTCTAAATTAATTAAACTACATTTATAAGTGTCTTATGGTATACTTATAAAAAAATTATTTAATAGGATTTTTTAAAATTTCGTTTATAAAGTCTTAAGATAATATGTTGATAATTTAGTTTTATTTATTTATCTCAACCAGTATAAAATCTCAAATAAAATCTCTACCATCCAAAAGTTTCTGTAATCTGTATGATATTCCTTATCCGCCGTCCAAACATTTTATACAAATCCCTTAAGATTTTTTTTTTGGCACTTCAATCACTTTCCTTTTTCTCATTCTCTTCGTTCCTGTTTCTCTTTTTTTTTTTTCTCTCTTTCCGGTTCTCCTATCTTTCTCCGCCTCTAGCAAAACCCTATTCTCCAGCTACCAAATCTCTTTTTTAATCTAAAGAATCAAATGACACCTTCATCGATGTTTAATCATTTGAATCAAACGACAAGTTTACCGAAGTTAGGGAATTTTGTTTAGACGATGAGATCTATCTTGCCTAAACCCTAAAATCAAAACCCATTTCACAAATTTTACAAAAATAAACCACATAAATCTCTTGTATGAAAACCTTTTACAAAAATCAAAACCCTAGAAATTTAATTTCAAACTGAGTTTGTAAACCCTAGAAATTTAATTGATTTGGAATTTGCAGAAGAAGATTCAAGTGAAAACACTAGAAGATTGTACTGTGTGGAGATTCCGAGACTCTAATCTGGTCGTGTAATGGTATAAACCCTAACTTTATTTCTTACTTTTGGTTTTCAATCTTTATTTTTAAAGACTTGGAGTATTTACTTTCGATTTTAGCTTTTCTTTCTACTGAATCTGGTTGTGTGTTGTGTGGTTTCTTCTTGTTTTCGTTGTCATTGAGGATTTTTAGTCTTGGATTTTGTTTATGAGATGAGAAAAGGGTTAGTTTTCAGTTTCAACTGGATATGGTTGTCTTCTCATTGCAGATTTGAGTCTTAATGAGTATGTTTATCGGATTTGAGTCTTGGGTTTTGTTTATGAGATGAGAATAGGGTTAGTATTAACGTTGATTAGTAATTGGTGTGGTAAGATGATGCGAAATCTGGGTACGAGAGTTGGATGATGTCTATTTGTTCATTTAGAAGTCTAGAACTCCTGCAAATTGTATTCAACATGTAAGTGAGAAGACTGAGATAGATTATCTGTCTCGAGTGATCCCTTCTTCAGTTTTGTTTAGTGTTTATATCCATGTTCAAGTTTTATTTGGTATGCTATTTCTAGATGTTTCTCTTTCCCCATTGAAACAGTTTATTTTGTTTATTAAATGTTTTAGTAGCTTGAATCTAATACTAGTCACATCACATGGATGATGACACACCCTAATTAAAGATGAATATTCTCTAAGTGAGTTGTAGTTTTGTTAGCTTGAAAGCTATAACTCTTCTATGGCTTGAATCGTGCTGGTTGACCTTATTTTAGATAGGTTGGAAGTTAGGGAAGGATGATACGAATTGAGATTAAGTCTCTAATTGTCTCTATATTTGTGAATTGGAGAATTTGAGATCTCGTGGTTAGTTTATGATGGTTTTGAGAATTCTGATGAATGTCTTGTTACAAGTTTTCAGCGTGTTGAATGTAGATCTATGGTGTTGTAAAGTGAACAGATGTGGCTATGTTTGTAAAGTAACATGAAGCATCATTTACTTTGATTAGAGTTCTTTTTTCTTTCAGATGAGACTTTTATTATAACTTAAGTATAATAGGATATCACATGGAGTTTCACTGATATTTCATTTCTTTCTTGGTTAATAACAAACACCTCTGAAATCTATTGCCAGACTATTTGGTGATGTCTACATCCACCTGTGGTGTTGCTGCCCCTGCTCTTGAAAAGGATATATTCTGGGAGTTCCATTGGAGGTAATTTCTATTGTTTACTCTTAATGTCCTTATCCCGGAATATGTCATCTATAGTATATTCATGTTGAAATGAGCTGATGCAGGACTGCAACTTCTTTTATGAAGGATGCCGAGTCAATTAGTGTTGCTGCCACATTACATTCTGATTGTGAGAACAATAAGCCTCCAAAATATTGAAGATATGGAATCTGAACTCAACATCCTATCTCTTCTAGCATCCGTTACTTCAAGATTGTCAGATGATTTGCTAGCAACTTCTACTGTAAAAGTAGTTCAACTCTTGAATTATTTTGTTTGTCAGGTGGAAGTCCATTATTTTGTCTGCAGAAAGTGATGCTCAGGAGGAAATCATCCTGAACCATTTATTTACAAATATAACTAGTTACAAAAACTCTAGTTGGCATCTTGTCCCATGTACCTCATCTGGAATCTGGCTGTGATACCTACATGCAGTACAACCTGTGGATGTTCTTTTTAACCTTTTTCTGTCTTAACATGCAATACAACTTTTCTATTTCATTATGTAGGATGTGATTCTGTTCATTTTTATTTTCTTTTCATATAACGTCATGTTCATTTAATGTGGATACTGGATACTAAAAGTGCCTCTAAATTTGCAGATACATCCTCAAATTATGGGTGTGACTCTTGCTCGAGTCCCACTGCCTCTTGGTCTCACTGAAAACAAGCCCATCTTTGTTTGTGCAAAACAATACCAAGCTATCCTCGGACGTAGGTAGTGGTGGTGAATAGGGGTGCTTCCATGTATCATAGAGACACAAGGCACCATCAACATGGTAGATGGAAAGCAAGGATTGGGAGGGTGGATGGAAACAAAAACTTATACTTGGGCACATTCAGTAAGCTCTTTTTAGTCTCTTCTCTCTTTCTCTAGATTCCATATTTTGATCTGTTGTGTACGTGGTTGGTGCTGTACTATATGGCAATGACAATGACAATGTGTAGGTACTGAAGAGGAAGCAACAAAGATAAAAACTTTATGGAAGAAGTCAGATATAGAAAATTTAATATGTACTTTAGGGTATTGACAAAAAATTATCAGAAATCAGAAGCCAGCTAGATCACACATGTCGAACTAAAGAGCTTGCTCATGAGATAAAAACTTTGTGGAAGGATTCTGCAATTAAGGTATGTTTTACTTTGCTCCTTCTTGCTATTGTTTTCGTTTTCCTAAGAGATAAGGATACCAAACTTCTTTAGGTATAGATTTTTAGTAATGTTTACCACCATACATATTTAGGATACTCATACTCGTGAAATGAACTGCAAGTCCCAGATTGTGCCTACTAGTTCATGGATAATTTGCAAAGATTATCTGATGTGAATTATGTCCCAATGAAGGTGTGATCTATCTGAAACTTTTATTTTTCTTGTTTATAGTACTAGTCTTTGTTAGTTCTGCATCTGTTCGATTAGCATGAAGATGTTCTTTATGCAAGAGTTTGCACGACCGGTGTTGTAGAAATACAGGAAGAAGAGGTGTGGACGTATTCAGAGTGATGTTATTTTGAAATGTTGATTGATGTGATTTTGTTGCAGATGCTATGCACGTCCTCATCCTCGTTCAGTCAATTACAGGAAAAAGAGGCGTGGACACAACGAACGTGTATTGCTTTTTGTACGTTTTAATAGATTTTGCCATTTATTTCCATTTGTGGTCTGTAGGGTTTTTGATATTCTTTATTATGATGCTCGATTTAAATTGTATGTTTATTTGCTTGTTTGAACTGCAGTTGGGGCCAAAGAAAAAAATCAGTAGATGTTATCCTGAATTTGGTGGGTGCAGAGCCAGAAAATTTGCTTCGTAGCTTCGCACTTGGTACTTTTACTTCCAAACATTTAACATTGTGTGTTTTACTCAAGAATTTCATATTTGAAATTGTGAAATAGGTCTAATTTAACCATGTTATTGTTCTTATGGAAAGATCAGAACAACATGCTCTAGAAAAGGTATACCCTTTCCTTTTGTGTAGAAACTGTGTGCTTTTCATCTTGTCCTGTTTTTGTTTTCTTTCTTTGGTATGTGAACTGACTCTTAGAGATGTTCCATTTATATCAGGGTTGCATTGTAAGGAAATCAAAAAGGCAGATTTTGAATAAGCATATTAAGAAAATGAAAATGACAGGTTCCATCTTGTCTTATTTCTTAATTTCTTGTAGAAAATGTATCTCTTGCCTATGTTGAAGTCCCATAATATTGATTGAACAAGTTGTAGGGTATCTACATATGTTATTGAACACCCAAATATGCTCAACTTTGATCCCAAATTTTAGAGACAGACTTGCAGTTATAAGTAGTTTTAATGTTAAATTTCAGGTATCTTGCATCTGTAATTTGATTGGTTCATAAATTGATTGTATGAGTGAATTTATTTGTGATGCTGCAATTGATTAAATTGTGGTTTCCATTGTGATAATACAATTGATTGAATTATGACTTCATATTTGATTGAGAATGGAATGGCTAGATACCTGATTTAAGTTCAGGAAATCAAATGTGCAGGTGTAGGAAATTTTGAATTTGGGCATTCTCAATTGCAAAATCAGGGTTTTTTTTATTCTAAATTAATTTTGAGATGGATATAAGCGTAGCTAATAAAATAACTACACGTGGCAAATTATTGAGACGCATAATTAAAGTGTCTTGGAATAATTTATGTCGCTTCAAATAGCCAAAAAACACTTTTGGTTCACTTAATTTCACTTAATAAACGCCGTAATTAATTTAAGCGATGTTTAATAAGCGTCTTTTAATTTAATTAAGAGACGCTTGCAAATGTCACTTAATAAATCTCGAAGATTCCTTATGTATGATTTGAGACGCTTAGTGTCTCAAAAAATCATAGCTACATTTATAAATGTCCCAAAATCGTCGATTTGGTGTAATGTTATATCATAGCTATTGTAACCACTCGGTGTAATGTTATATCATAACTATTATAACCACTCGACCTCTTTTCTGGAAGAAACTGTCGATGGTTGAGTAGCGGTGAAGTGGAGAAGGTGGATAAGGTGTTGACAACAGCTCTCCACTTCAATTAAGGTTAAATAATCAGTTACTCAACCTCCCACCCTCTACTCAACTGCTATCGATCTTTCCAGAACTTCTCTTTAGTGGGTGCACTACTACACCACATGTCGTAGACCGCCGTACCAAAACCCTAATTAGTATCCCCATTTATGACAATTAATGTCTCGTGTAATATTGTAGAATTAAGCACTACTGAAGTTAAGTCGAGTGAGACCTGCTCAATGGGTCTCTTGATTGAAGATTTGTTTTGCTTGACTAGCTGATGAGTCTAGCATACTAAAATAAATATGTTCTGCTTGAGTAGCTGATGAGTCTAGCAGACTAGAAATATGTATTTATTTATGAATATGGAATAGTGTGTCCATCTTAGTCAATTTTACATTTACATATTTATTTTGTAAAGATAGGTGTATGATGCTGAGCATGAAAGATTGTATGTGAAGCCCCACATAAAGATATATATATGAGAGAGGCCTAGTATAGTTTAGGATTTGTCAAAACCTTAATTTATTCACTTGCAAAGAAAAAGAGGAGACGAAACTTTGTCTCTCACGTGAAAGGAGAAGAGGAGGAGAACCAAGCTTGGTCCTCACTGAAGAGAGGAGAGGAGGGGCGTCAAGCTCTAGTCTTGAAACGGGAGTCTCATGTTGTACTCAGCCTCACATATTGAGGGTAAAAGAGTAAAACCCCATCTTTTGACAAGATGCAAGACGTCAAAATTTTGATAAGATTCTAGGCATCAAAATTTTGATAAAAGTCTAGACGTCAAAATTTTGAGAAGAGTTTAGACGCTCATATTTTACTCTTTGCATTCAGCCTCACATATTAAGGGTAAAAGAGTAAAATTGTCAAATATTGAGAGAGAAGCATGATGTGCATGCTAGAAATGAAGTCGTGCAAGCCTTGCTCTAGAAAGCAAGACGCACAAGCAAGAGGAGCGAAACACACAAGATATGAGCAAGACGTGTGTGAAATTAGGGTTAGCTTCCGAAATTAGGGTTTGAGACATTTTTGCAACTTTTGCAAGTGTTGCAAATCTATTTTCAAACCCTAATTAGGGTTTGAAAGTATTTTGACATGCTTTTGACACATTTATGAGTGTTGCGAAGCATTTCAAAACCCTAATTCGAATTTTTTCACTTGTTTGGATTGGTTGTCTCTTTAAGCAAAGGATCAGTGCAACTGGGGTTGGATTTTTAGCTAGTAGAAGCTATGCGATTGTGTCTGTCATAATTTTGACTTTAATTTAAGCACAATTGTGGTACTTTAATTAAATAAATAAATATATAGAGCTGTATATATCGGTTTTAATAGGTTAATATTGTGTGAATATTAACATGGATAATTTGGGATTCAGATGTGGAATATAACACCAAAAATAATACTCAAATTGCTCTATACTAGTGGGCAATCCATCTAGGAGCTTGAGATTTTATATAAAAATCATAAAGCATCTGGGAATGTTGCAGTTAGCATCAGTGATGTTCTAATGATTTTGTATAGTAATGAATATTGATTAAATTTGCTCGTATATGTAGTTAGCCATACATACAGAGAGAGGACAGGGATAGGCGCCTGAGAGAGGGTAGGGATAGGCGCTTACTCAAGAATTCTTTTGCAGAATTTTAAAAGTTTAGTACTTCTCAGACCCGCGTCTTGAGAGATAATTTACTATTTTATCCTTGTCAGAAGCCCACCATCTACATTAAGTCCCCTTCTTAGCGCGAAATGAGTAATGTTGCGTGGTAAACACTAGATGGTGGTCTGGCAGACAAAATAAAACAAAGAAAAATAACTTGATAGTTCAATGGTTAGATAGTACCAGAGGAATAATAGTCGCCTTGAGCTTTTGAATAAGCAAGCATAGAAGAACGTCTTGATTGCATTAGTAGTGCTCTGATAGCAAAGCAAGGATCTTGAAATTGGTTGGATACGAGTGGCTTGAGCGAGTACCACTTGGAGTGTTGAAGTAGACAAACACGTCTAGGCTTGGGATATATGAACGAATCTCGACTGAAGCTAGACGTACAAGCTGGAATGAATTTGAACTGACAGCTTTTAATGAAACTAGGCATACGAGTAATAAAACCGGTCAAAGAAGTTTGATAGAGTAGATGGTAATGTATGTCTTGGATTGTAGCTGGACAAAAAGGGGCTCTCAATCAAAGCAAGGTCAATCGAAATTTTAGTTGAAGGTAGCTAGATGAAGTAAGTTGATTGAAGGCAAGCGAACCAAGCGGTGGAGCTAATCGTATAAGCTATAACATAGGATGGACGTAGAAACCTTGGCTTGAGAAGCAAGACATACGAATCTTTTAGGGTTCTAGTTGAATGAACGATCAAACTAGGTTGGAGTTGTGCGGTCTAGCGTGTTAGGAGAGACGAGTACATTTTGATAGCAAGACGGATAATAGTGACTTGATGGCAGGGAGGAAAACTCTGTCTTTGAAAGAGAGGCAGACAAGTTTGTTTGATAGTAGACAAGTGGACACGACTCGAAGTTGAGGTGGAAAAGCTCGTCTAGGCCTGAGACATGTGGATAAAATCTTGATTGAAGTTGTACGTGCAAGTTGAACAAAGTTGGATAGAGTTGATGGATCGTGGCTAGAAAAAAGGGTGAAGCAATCTTGGTCGAAATTTGAGTTGAGGTAGCTTGATGATTGATCAGATAAATTTATTAGGGTTCAAGTTGATGAGTGGGCAAGTTAGGCTCAGATTGATGGGCGCGATAGGAGGAAGGACAAGGGGTGAAGTCTTGTTTTGCTGTACGGACCAAAGGGAAGTCCGTTCCCTTCTAAAACTCCGAAGAACCATTTGTTATAAAGGGAAGATTTGTTCTTCTTTAATATTATCGTTCTGTACTCGACTATCAACCGGTCATCAATAGCAAGGTAAGCTCTAACTTGTCTCCTTCACATGTATATACATCTTTTGGTTCGATTCATGCATGTATTTTATTAAAGAACTTCTTATACTAGGGTTTGGATCAAAAGTACTCCCAAACCCTAATTTTCTTGTGTGAACCTGCTAATCTTCTTATATTTGCATAAGAACACTAATTCCATCACCAAATTTTGTATACTAGGGTTTCGCCGAAACCTTTTCTTTACGTGAGTATATGTTTCATGTGAATCTTTTTTTTGCCGTGATTTAAGTCTCACGTTTTCTCAACCTCAACATTCAAAAAGCCACTTGCTTTTAGTTCAACTGTTGCCCTTTATTTTCTTGTCATAGTAGACCCATATTTATTTTACAAGACGAGTGTTGTTTGATTAGAATAAAACTAGGGTTTCATGTTTTGTCTCAAATACCTATATTTATATGCACACGTATCTTGATAGCTGAGAATGTTATCACTTTTCCTTTTTACAAACCCTAGCTTCATTATTGTTTTTCAGAAGTAGAACAATCTTCAACTATAACAGCTGTCATTACCAGTGATCTAAATTAAGTAAGTTTAATTCATTGTAACTTGTGCTCTTTTATTGTTGATATTATAATCACTATCTTCTTGCTCGTTTCTTGAATAGGTAATGACGACTTCTGATTAGAATCATGATTCTGACTCCTCAAATAAGGGAGAAAAACATAGAAGAAAAAGAATGAAAAACGCTGCTCCCAATAAGATTCGGCCTGAACCTGACAATTTTCTGGGTGAAGTTACAAAGCTTGTGCAGGGTTAGTCTCTTGATGACTTGAGGATGACACATAATTGGGTTGTTGACTTTACATTTGTGATTAATGCTGAAGAAGAATCCAGGCGTCGAGAAGAATTGAAAAGGAAAGAGAATGAAGATGAAGAACTCAGAGATCACCTCCAGGATTAACATGCCCAGATGGAACCAAGAATTGAACAACTCGAGCAACAAGAGCGAGGTGTTCAAGTTGATGGTATGGCTTCCGATTCTGACGCCGAAGACTATGTCTCTGACTGGGAGTCTACAGGACACGAGCCTGAACCTTTCTCTCCAGATGTAAAGTATGAGCAACTAGATCAAAAAGATTTTGAAGTTGAACGTGATGAAGAAAATTATCATGATAATAGGATGGGTTCAATCAACTCTATAAACGATGAAGCTTCTGAAGAGGACTCAGAGGAAGATCCCGATGCAGGTTCGGAAGAGAATTCTGAAGTAGAAGACCTGGAACAAAGTTCTGAAAAAGTACAAGAATCTGATGAGGAAGCTGATGACGAGTATAACTCCGATTTGGAATCTCAATCCTCTTAGCATAGATATTTTGTTTTGATAGATCCGTTAGGTTTTGATTTTGCTTAGATTTGAATAAGTAATTGTTTAGTAGGCGTGATTGTAAAGATATTTTTCTTGGATTGACCTTTATAATCACTTAGAAACTAGTGGAGCGCACGGGCTCAAATTGGTTTCTCTAAATTTAAGCAAATTTTAGATCGTATAATCTTGTCGGTTAAACCATCTTTTCGATTATAGTAAATAAGGAGAACTACTTTTTTGAAAAATATGAACTTTGAACTACAAAAAGGACTTTTATTTCATACTAATTTATTTATTCTTATAAACATCATGAACTACAAAAAGGACTTTTAAGTAGTCTGGTGTCTCATACATAGATATCCATATGTTCATACACGCAATTGATTAATCAATCTCCACATTTAACAATTGACAAACTTGTATTGAAAAATATGTGACCGTCTCTATAACCTTTTCCATTGGTATCAATCTTATTAAAAACACTGGTATAATCCAAGTCCAATCTTCCGTTGCTGCACTGATTAAAGATACTGACAATTACTTAAGCGCCTGTACTTCGGTTGGTCACCTGCATCAAAATAATTTAAAACTTCTTTGTTATATTTGGTCTAAAACAACAATTAAAACTCTTATCATTATGATAATAGAAGTTGAAACAGTATAAATACCTTCTTCAACCACGATTAATAAATAACTTTACATCATTGCTTAGAGTTTCTAAAGAAAATATTGTCTATTCTTGTTGTTTCAACATTCATGTAATTATTCAGCACGTCATAATACTTTAAGTGGTCTTTGTAATCAAAAAGTAACTGACTTACAACTACTAACATGACAGATGAAAACATATGCATAATTACAATATTATTTTCATCTACATAATTACAATATTAAGTGTATCATACCTCGAATGACCGTGATTCCTTTTCCTCTTGTATTTGTGTGCCTTTTATCTATTGACCCCTGATACCTATAATATAAGATTTTCAGCGCACACGCATTCAATATAAATGAAAGTCCACAAATAAATTATATAAACGGTATGATAAAACCCTAAAACTAATGATACTCTAAAAATATTGCACAATACCTGAAATGTGATTTGCCGGAGTTGAGCGACACTCATTACAGTGAAGAGGGAACGAAATCTCAACCGAAATTAATCAATTTCTGTGTTATCTTCCCCTCCTTAATTTTATTCTTATGTGTTAAAATCCAAAACAAACGTCTGATTTACCTTTGATTTAAGACCTAGATAAGTAAAATCGTTTGAGAACAGATCACCGGTTGAAGTATAATCGTTGGGGAAACATAGAATCAACTACAATAAGATAAGCGACTCAATGCTAGAATCATCTAACCCTTGAGCCCATTAAATGCCAATTCTAAATCCTTGAAAGGATAAAGGGAATGTACATACTCGATAATAACAAAGCTGATACGATGGAGCTTAAGGAAGTTGACACAAATGTACGCTTCATAGTAGCTTCCATGTTTCAGCAATATATTAGCATATATAGATATCCTATAACACAAACAGTAAAGAATGAACAAAAGAATGCCTTCTCTAACAAAATTTGTGAAGTCTTCAGGGGTATTGTTTTCTAGGCATGTCAATATATAACCGAATATTCGGCATCTGTTTGAGTTCGTACCAAAAATTTAAGATATTATCCGAAGTTTTGGATATCGGATACAGATATCTTATCGGATAATTTCTTTTTATCGGATACGAATACGAGAGTATCACTATCCTATAGGATAATTATCCTATTTTCGATAACATAAATATATGTATATGAAACTACTATTATAAGTTGAATTTACCTAATTTTTTTAGGTGTGTTGATGATTTTGTTCGAAATAAATGAATGAATGGCAAATTCATCACAATTAATTTTGTGTTACAATTTTAGAATCACGAGAAGAAGAAGTGATTAAATACATATAACCAAATTAGATGTTTTTTTCTTCTTATATTGTTTTTCGGATAATTATCGGATTATCCGAAATCCGTTAATCTTAACAGATTCGGATGCGTAAAATGAGTTTCTTTTATCCAATAAATAATTATCAGATACGGATATCCGATAAAATTAACAGATTCGAATACGGGACAGTCACTATCCGTTTCGTTAAGTACCGTTGACGACCCTATTATTTTCTTTGAACCCTCTTATGTTGCTCGAGTAAATGGTTTTCCTCTTATTTAAGACTTAGATAAGTAAAATCATTTGAGAATAGATCATCATTTGAAGTAAAATCGTTGGGGAAACATGGAATCAACTATATTAAGATAAGCTGCTCATGGCTGGTATCATCTAGCCCTTGAGCTCATTAAATGCCAATTTAAATCCTTGAAATGATAAAGGGAATGTACATATTCGATAGTAACAAAGTTGATACGATGGAGCTTAAGGAAGTCGACACAAATGTACGCTTCACAATAGCTTTCATGTTTCAACAATACATTAGCATATATAGATATCTTATAACAGAAACAGTAAAGAAGGAACAAAAGAATACCTTCTCTAACAAAATTTGGGAAGTCTTCAGGGGCATCGTCTCCTGCTTGAACCCTCTTATTTTGTTCGAGTAAATGGTTTTCATCTTAGGGGCTCTTGCTCTTTGTCTTAGCAAAAACAGATATATTGCTAGAAACCAAACTTAACGACAAAGAAGAAAAGAACAATACAAAACCCCTTCTCTTCAAATTCTCCTCATAACACCCTTCTTCTTGTTTACACGAACTGTTTCAAAAAAATAAATAGATATTCATTGAGTCGACAAACACCCAATCATCACGATATTAAAAAAAAAGGACTGTTATTCTCAAAATTATAACCCAGACCATAACAGTTGAACCTTTCATCGTTGATCAAGAACAACAAACAATCTTTTTCATCTGTTGCTGAGAGTATCTACTGTCTGTAGCAAACCATATAGCAACTTCTAGTTGTCCAAAAAGTTATCCAGTAAGATTTTATCTATAAACTTACTAATCGGACGAAAGTAATAAGGAAATAAAGAGTTGTAGATTATACCTAAGAAAAAGGATACAGAAGCTTGCTTTCAACCTTGAAATTAGAATTGAAAACATAAAAAAATACTTATAAGCTTAACTCAAGTTTAACTCAAACACGACACGACCATATCAAGCTGAATCATTTGGCTTAATAGGTTGCACATGTAATGAATACTACCCATTCTACATTAGTGTTTTGTGGTAACATAAATAACTAAATTATTGTTGGAGAAAATGAGTTTTAAACTAAATGGTTTTGGTCTTGGAT
>JAJJMC010029784.1:1519226-1544572 GCA_023531435.1 Papaver californicum | reverse complement strand
CAGGTGAAAACATAAAAGATTCATTTCTCAAGCAGTAAAAGTGTAAAAGCCTTAATTGAAAATCGACTACGTAAAATAAATAGAAATCAAAACACAAAAAATTTCCTAACACGTACACCAATCTCAGAAGTTCAAGGACTGTGATCACCACAACTCTTAAGAAACACTGAAAGATTGTCTCCCATTAAAGTTGGCAGAGAAAGAAATTTGAGCGTCTTAGAGCAACCAGAATGGATCGACTAGAGTAAAATATCAAAGACTAAAAATTTTAGTCTTTGGTCCGGCCCAAGAACAGCCGTGAATAGTCGGATGGTGTTCTAGCGATGCGCCTGGTGTTGGACGGTGTCCCAGCGATGCGCTTGGAAAGACGGGGAAATCCTAGGATAACGCTTGCGCGAGACGGAATCCTAACGTAACGCTCGATGTGGGAAGGAATCCTAACGTAACGCTTGGTAATGGACGGTATCCTAGGACCACGCCCAAGAGACGGAGGGTGTCCCAGAATCACTCCTGATGGCGCGGTGTTCTAGCAACACACCTGGTGGAAATAAACTTGTGTGAACTTTGCGTGTGAGAAGAATTGGACGGGTGGTGTCCTAGCGCCCCGCCCGGGATTCCAAGCGAGTTGCTAGCAGCCCTCCCCATTCAAATGTGGAATACCAAAAAACATTCAAACGTAGAAATTTGCTAGCCATTTCCCTCCAAAAACATTTAAACTAGCCAAACTATACCAAACCATCTCCAAGCGAATTCCTAGCATCACGCTAGAATTCTTCTTCATGGAACTAAGCATGGATAGTAGCCAGGCGGACTCCTAGGGACGCGCCTATAATTGAGCGGTTTCTTAGCATAACGTTTATATATAGGCGGTATCCTAGGATTACGTCCAGTTGGGGCGGTATTCTAGCGTTGCGCTTGTGAGTGGATGTTATCCCAGACGCTCGCTCCGCCAGGCGTAGTCCTAAGTTAGCGCCTGAATATGCGGAGTCCTAGGTTACCGCCCGTGTTTCTAAGCATTATGCTAGAATGCCGCTTGATTCCAGGCGGTTCACTACGCACCCGCTTAGCATCAGGCGGAACACTACGATACCGCCCGACTAAACCAAGTTTAGTCCGGATTAATTCCCAAATTCCCTCTGCTACAGTCAAAATTCTGGACTATCCACTACATTTGGTCGCGCCGCTGCGCTTTACTTTTACGGACCATCCACTAAATTTGGTCTTTACTCCGTGTTTTAATCGCGCCATTGTGGACGATCTTAGCTTATTGTTTTTTATTCTACTTTACTTTATTTGGCCATCCACTTCTTCATGTAGACACACCTAAACACAAATTGAACATAAAATAGCAAAGAGGAATCACAAAATAAACCCTCACCCTATTCTTGACATTAATATCTAAAATAAATTCATGTAGCCAAAAATAAAGAGATTAAAGCATGAGAGAAACAATTCTATAGACAATAGGGTTAGGCATTACCAAGAGAATATAATTTTGTTGCCTACTCTTTTGAATAAAAATTACACTTGCACAATGAAAGATAATTAGAACAAAATCAACAATTTAAAAAAAGTATACAATGAACGAAGATAAAAATCAGTTCATGGAGAATAGGTTTAGGTTTTAGTAAAAATCGTACCTGCAAAATAAAGCAAAACAAACAACAATTAGAAAAAAATAAATACTCTGAGCAAAATAAAAAGAATGAAGAAGAAATCTAATGAAAAAAACGGAGGAGGAGAACATTCAGGAAAAGAGAGAGGAAGGATAATAAAATTAGGGTTCTAATTTTCTTTTTACGGTTTTATGTTTTAGTAATAGGTATTCATTACCTACACGTGAAAGGGGACAAATGAAGCTCATTTCCTAAATTTAATGTAGTGATTTTCTATTGGTGTAAAATACCTTTCAAACAGGACAAAAACTTTCTTATTGTCCCAAATTTTTCCACCGATTTCTTATTGGTCTAAACTCTCTCAAAGTGAGGCCAGAAGCTCTAAGAATTGAGCTTTGTTCAGCTTTAAACCACATCAGAGAAAAAACCTTGAAATTATGTATATAATAGAACAAAATCAATATTCTGAGCAAAATAAAGATAATAAATAAGAAATCTAATGAAAAAAACGGAGGAGAATATACAGGAAAAAAGAGAGGAAGGATAATAGAATTAGGGTTCTAATTTTCTTTTTACGGTTTTATGTTTTAGTAATAGGTATTCATCATCACCCGCACATGAAAGGGGACAAAGGAAGCCCATTTTCTATTGGTCTAAATTTTATCTAGTGATTTTCTATTGGTGTAAAATACCTTTCAAACGGGGCAAAAACTTTATTGCCCAAATTTTGTCCACCGAATTCTTATTGGTCTAAACTCTCTCAAAGTGGGGCCAAAAGCTCTAGGAATTGAGCTTTGTTAAGCTTTTAGCTATAGCAAAGGAAAAAACCCTGAAATTATATATTTAATAATACCTTTTGAATGAAGTAATGAATGAAAAGTTATATGAAAACATGAGCAATTTCGAGAAATTTTGTTGTTGGAAAAATTCAGAAATAATGCCTTCACTGAAAACGCCATAAAATCTTCATACAGAGTCCGTTTTCGATAATATACCCCAAATTTTTCATGCCCAGGCAACGATCTATCTCCCTTCACGAGAGATTTTGATTTTTAGGCCATTTAGGGCCCCAAAAAGATGCAACAGTAAAAACTCAGGAAACAATCAGGAGTTTTTTAGTTGGGAAGTGGTTGAGAGTTTTGATCATATCTATTTTCTTATTTGTCCGATTGATGTGATTTTTTGATATGTTGTATAGGACATCATACGAAGAGATTGATATATAACTCACTCATAGATTCATTACAAATTGCTCCCAGTTTGCAACTTAGTACAAGATAATTCCCAATTGCCTTTGATGAGCTTGGTGCAAAAACGTGTCTTTAAGTCTCAGGGATAATTGCTTGAGTTTTTGGTACTTCATGAAGTATATTTACATA
This sequence comes from Papaver californicum, assembly GCA_023531435.1. NCBI lineage: Eukaryota > Viridiplantae > Streptophyta > Magnoliopsida > Ranunculales > Papaveraceae > Papaver > Papaver californicum. The sequence continues at coordinate 1,541,577 of JAJJMC010029784.1, read as the reverse complement.
TTAATCTACTTATACTCTGTTTGTTGGAGCTTGAATTTCACATTTTTCATCAATTGGTGTTTTACATGGCGAAAGTAGAGAGAATCGTATTAGCGTTGAAGAAGTATTGATTGTAGACTAGGTTGATAAAACCATTACCTATTCCCTGAAAATCCCTGAAAAAGTCCTTTCTGACATGATTGTTGATGTAGAAGATCAGAGTGGAGACGTTACAGAGAATGAAAAAACTATGGTTGTGCCTGAGTATCCTTGTGCTATCCTCCGCTTAGTGAACCACTTCCAAAACATGTGCTTGTTGGTGGATTCACCATTCTATAGGAGTATGCTGAGTTCTATACTCAAATATGGCAGAAGTATGGTCATATTACTACTACTAAGAAGTATAAAGATCCCATTGTTCTTGATTTTCGTGTGAGTGAAGTACTCCCTTCTATGTGTGAAATGTGTACTGTGAATAGTGCTACTTTTGCTGAGTGGATGTTTGCAAACTGGAAATATCATCTAGAAGCATGTGACAGACTCGAATTCAACGCGGCTTCGTTTAGACGTGGAATTGATGCTGTTAAGGAGTCACATGTTGCGGCAGGCGTGGTCCCTTCTTCTAACCTTATCGAGAAAGAGGAAGCTGAGGTTGAAAGGCCGACCCAGGAGTTGGAGTTGAAGAAGGATGCTCTCGAAAATATGAAGGAGGCTCTCTCTAAGAATAATCCATTGTTGGCAGGCCTCCCTTAGGTTCTATTTTGCACTTCTATTTTTTTATTTTAGAGACATGACAGACTTATTTGATTTTGTTTATTTGGTTTTGATTTGAATAAATGAATATTTGGTAGGTATGATTGCAAGGATTTCGTATTTGGATCAACGGGGATTTTCGTACTAATAAGATTGAAATTCAATTACTAAAAAGGGAATTTAGTACTGAATGCAAATGTCTAGTATCTGTTTTGAAGGAATTGAAATTACAAATGAAATAAACAAACATCCCAGGATTCTTCAGGCATCAAATGTCTTGATCCACATCTCCTGTATTGCTTCTTAAACCAATTTGCCATCTCCATCGATCAACATGTAGTATCCATCCATAGCAGCTCTAGTAATAATGAATCTCCCTTCTCAGTCAGAGTTTGTCTTAGAACGTCGATTGCATTTTGCTTCTTTCATAACCCATTCTCCCACTTGAAAAGAATTAACTCTTACTGGTTTCGCTTTGAAGATGTGTTGTTGACAAGGATTTTCATTCATCTTCATGCTAGCGATTTCGTTCCACGCGTATGGATGTGTAGGAATTTTCTTATAGTGATTTTGTGGCACATGTGGACATTCTCGTAGTGCCACATGAAAATATCCATGATGCTCCTTAACATGATTAGACATCTGATGAGTGATAAACGACTCAATACGATGTTGGACTTGAAGAGGGGTTTGCTTCATCCACTTAGCAAAATATTGAAGAGGTGAGGCTATCCATTCATAACGCTTATCTAAGGCAGAGTTGAGTTTTCCAGCAAACTCAAGTCCCCAGTCATAAGAGGTGTGAGGGATATTGAGTGGTAAAAAGATGAGTTCAGTAATCTTTACTTGAGTATGATACCTCTCCACATACGATATTACACTTTCTCCTGGATCCTGCTTCATGGCCACCAAGTTCTGATATTCTTCCAAATACATAAGAGGATCATTTGTCTTTATCTTCTGGTGAGGTGCAAAGCTTTCTGCTTGAGGTGAATCCGACAATGAGGGTGTCTTAGTAGATGCAGTCTTGTTGTTGTGCAGCCATGGACATCCCAAGATCATGTTGTTGATGATGGATTTTTGACAAGGTAGAAAATTGTAATATTGTTTTTCGCTTAGTTGCAGAAGTATGAAACAAATATGTATAAATTCCTTGACCCAGCATCAGAATTATGAATACATACCGCTATAGATTCCGTAAGAGACTTGAGAATGCATATTTAGCTCATGGATAAATTAGCTTTGTAGCTCTTTATATATTTATGCACTTTCGAAATTCCAGGGCTTTACCTAGTCAAACCCTTATTATTTCATGTGCATCCATATAATCTATTTGTATTAATCAGAATATGCTAATTACAAAAAATCGCAAATGTTCAGAATAGAGGCTATGCCATATCTAGATAAAAAACGTTAATTTAGATGCATACCATCTAACTGCAGAGTCGCATTAAGCATAACCTCAAGTTGCAAACTTCCACCGCTGAATCTCTTGAATATGTTCTGTATGCACTGCACAAAAGTCAAGCATAATGCTAACCTTAACATCTCATGCGGCTGAGAAACTTTTAATAGGCCATAAATATGGCCACAACATTAATAAACGCCAAAAGCTAGTGATACATAAGCAATAACAATGGCACTAGCAAGCACTAGCCCTAGCCACATTTCCAACACCAAAAGTAGCACATACATGTGTCAAAAAGGCCAGAAAAAGCCAATAATTGGCCAATACGCCAAACGGCCAACAACTAGCACTAGGAGAATAAATGGGGCTAACTAGTTAGTGCTGCCAGGCGCTAACCAAGTTAGTGCTGCCAGCTGCGCTAATTAGTTAGCGTTACTAGTACCACAACGCTAGCCAATGTTATCCTTTCTCTCTTTTCCATTTTCGAGTCTTCTATCTCTTCACTCTTGCACCTATGCTTGCGTCAGCCTTCCCCCTTTCTATTAGCGCCAATGCTTGGCCATAATCATAATGTGTTGATAGAAACTCATCAATAACATTATCTTACAACAAACTCATGTGTTTTGATTCCATGACTCCACTAACTCTACGAGAAATCAAATCATAATGGGGAGATTAAACATGGGGTTTTAGTCTAGTCCTTACAACAACATGGCATGGAGACACCCCATGACAAAGAAGTTACAAAGTAGTGGAAAGGCTGAAGCAGTTAATGGAGTAATGAAGTAATGGTTTCTCGAAGATTCCAGGGCGGTTAAACCATTAACCCCATGATTTCCACCTCTCCATCTCTTTACTACTTCTACTACTTTACAAGGAATCATGTGTTCCCAAACTATTATAAATAGGCTATTTAGCCCATTCAGAAAACAACAACAAGCTTACCATCTCAGAAGCGCTATTATTTTCTCCAATAGTTCAACACTTCTACACACAATTCATCACACTTATTTCCTTCAACTTTCTTTGCTTCCCTCCCCTAAGATCAACCAATTTTCTCTCCTTGTGACCGAAGCAGGGCGGAACGGCTACTATCGTGGTTTAGGATTTCCCTGTACGATTTTAATTTCTGAATCTAAAAAAAGTACTTCTACCATATATTGTTTTGGATAAAATTAATTTTTAGATATTAACAATTGGCGACTACAGTGGGAGATCAATCTCTCGGCCACGAACCCAATTCTTCAACTATTTGAAAATCAATTTTTCAATCACCCAAAATGTCGTAGGTCATATTCAATTATTCCAATCCTAATACTCCCTTTGTCAATACAAATGGTGATGCTCATAACTCCTTTCTAACAGTCAATGGCATCACCAACTCGCATTTCACCAACGGTACTACTGAAACGGTCGAAACCTCAATCACTCTGGCTGAGTTAATGCGGAGACAAAAATATCAAGCAAGAATTCTAGCGAGATTGGAAGATGTGGTAGGTGCTCTATTATCTTCTCTTATCAAATTCATAGAAGAAGTAGGACGTCGTAGCGATTTCAAACGAGGCCCGAGCTCAACAGAATCATGGATAAATTTCTCGTCTGGTGATCCTCCACCTAACAACATTGGGAGTTTCACAACTACATAAAAACCAGTAAACCAGGAAGCCATATTCATAATTGAAAACTTGTGTGAGCTTCTTCGATTTTCTAAGGACCAACGTGTCGACACCTATGATGCTCTCAACCGCAACACGCACCTGAATCCATCTCCGATGGAGATAGAAACAGCCATGTCATCCAGCCCGACTATAAATAGCGTTACCTTCACCGAGGAAGACATGATGGATGAAAAATTTCATCATCGATCCATGTATGTCACCGCTCACGTCAAGGAGACTGAATTTAAGAGGGCCATTATCGAAACAGGAGTATCTGCTAATATCATTACACTCAGGACGCTTAAAGTTGCGCAGGTTCCGCAAAACCAGATCATACAACATCCCATAGTAATGAAGTATTTCGAAGGTAACCGCACTAATTACTATGGTCATGTTTATCTAAATTTACAATTTGGTCCATTGTATCCAAGGTGAAATTCCACGTCATTACAAAAGAGCCCAAATACCATATGATACTGGGGCGCCCATGGCTACATGACAACAAAGCTGTCCCTTCCACCTACTACAATGCATGAAAGCAGTGCTGAATGAAAAAATCATACGCATAAAAACGTCATCATCACCCTACACCCCAATATATGATGTTGAGTTCTTTAAACCGGAAGATGATGCCGTCGAGCAATCCAACAAAGTTTACAGCACGTCATTACCTGACTGGGCATCAATAGTAGATAAACCATTAACCTTTTCCACAAAAGCCGGGTCATCAGGAACAGCTTCCAGATCCTCTGGATATCACCATAGGGTTTCCGGTAATCGCAAATCCTCAACCTGCTAAGAGAAGTCATAGTTTCGTAACTAGTCAAGACAGAGACGGGAAAGTAGTCTACCTCTATAATCTCAGTTAGCAATTAACATGGGAGGCCTACGCAGAACCTCCCGCACACAAATATGCATCCAAGGTGAAGAAAAATATCATGAGGAGGTCCACTATGCGCCACGACAATTATAAGACAGTACAGACGCTACGACCGACACACTTGAAACTATCAATCTAGGAACAGAAAAAAATCCACGACCAGTTTCAATTAGCTCATCCTTGTCACTAGAAGAAAAGGTGGGGCTTATAAACCTACTCAAAGAATACCAAGACGTCTTTTCTTGGACCTACGAAGAAATGCCAGGGCTAGATTACAAACTGGTCACTCATCGCTTGCACGTTACTTCTGACGCCAAACCAGTCAAATAACAACTCAGGCAGTTCATACACGAAGTCGAGGAAAAAATTAAGATTGAAATTCAGAAGTTGCTAGCAGTAGGCTTCATCAAACCTATCCAACATCCCACATGGCTAGCTAACGTTGTCTCCGAAGAAGAAAAATAGACAAATAAGATATTGTGTAGACTTCAGAAACCTGAACAAAGCCTGTACCAAGGATGATCTCCTATCCCAATCATCGACATACTCATGGATGCTACCAGTGGACATGACATGTTCTCATTCATGGATGGCTACAACGGCTACAATCAAATAAAGATGTAGGAGTACAATGCTGAGAAAACCGCATTTCGAACTCCTATAGAGAAATTCTATTACACATTGATTCGCTTTGATTGAAGAATGTCGGAGATACTTATCAAAGAGCTATGACATCAATCTTCCACGACATGATGCACAAGAAGGTAGAGGACTATATCGATGATGTGGTAGTAAAATCCAAACAAGAGCATCCCATGTAGACGTTCTACGCCAGGTCTTTGAGAGATGCCGAGAATACCATTTAAAGATGAATCCTCTGAAGTGCACCTTTGGTGTATCCTCCGGGAAGTTTCTGGAATTTCAGGTAACAACATAAGGGATTAAGGTAGAATCGACCAAGACGCAAGCTATCGCCACCATCCCACCGCCACGCACCGTAAGGGAACTTAAAAGCTTCATGGGAAAGGTATCATATATTCGACGTTTTATTCCCGGAATAGCTTAATTTGTTGCTTCATTTACACCCCTATTGAAGAAGGAGGCGAGTTTCGTCTGGTCATATACACAACAAAAAATATTTTATTAGATTCAACAGTTGCTGTTATCACCAGCTGTTATGAAATCTCCTACTCCCGGAAAACCATTACATCTCTACACGACCTTCAGCGAAGTGACCTTCGGAGCTCTATTGGCTCAAGAAGATGATATGGGGACTTAATGTCCCATTTACTATCTCAGTCGTACATTAAGAGATGAGGAGCCGAGATACCCCAAAGTTGAAAGAGCATGTCTATCCTTGGTCCATGCCGTTCATAAGTTTCGGCATTATCTATTGGCAAATAATGTAGTGCTGATTGCTAAGGATGACCCTATAAAATTTTTACTATCAAAACCTGCTCTCATACGACGAGCATCAAAATGGTTGTTGCAGATGTCGGAGTTCAACATATAATGTGTATCCCCAAAAGAAATAAAGGGACAAGCAGTCGCAGATCTACTTGCATCATTTCAAGGAGAAGATGATACAACAACTCATGAAGACGTACCTAGAGAATTCCCAAACATCTCGCTTTCTGAAGAAGAACCATGGTTATTATACTTTGATGGCTCTGCTACCCCAAGCAACAATACTGGAGGATCCGACGTTGTGCTAGTTTCTCCATCAGGTGAAGTATTCTCACATTCATTAAAGATGGACTATAAATACACCAACAACTCTGCCGAGTATGAAGCTTTTCTATTGGGACTATCGTTACCCAAGCAAGCTGGAGCGACGCGTCTCGAAATACAAGGAGACTCGAAGTTACTTGTAAACCAGATGAATGGTGTATATTTTCTCAAGGAAGAAACACTATCCCCGTATAGGTCTGAGGCACATAAGCTTTTAACTCACTTTGCTGAGACGACGATCATACATACGGGGCGCACCAACAACAGACACACTGATTGCTTGGCGACTCTAGCCGAGGGAAGGTCAGTCTTAAAGAGTTAAAGTATTTCTTTCTATTACATGGAATAATATATCATAGAAACTCAGATGGTTCTCTGTCGAGATATCTGGGGGATGATAAAGCATAAGGGATACTTAATCAAGTACACTGTGAGATGTGCGGTCAGACACTAGTGGTAACCTTTTAGAGACGTCTCCAACGTCTTGGGTATTAGTGGCCCACCATGAAGGCCCAATCCCGATTGTTGCAGGAATATCGCTCCAATTGTCAAACTCCGCCACAACAATCGGAGATACTGACTATACAAAATACTGGGGATTGGCGGGACCCATATATTAAATACCTTCGAGATAATATCACACCTTAAGAAAAACGAGAAGCAACACGCTTGATCCGAAAAGCCAAGAGATTTGTTTTCATGTAGGAATACTCTACCAGAAGAGCTTCGGCAGCAATCTGCTACAATATCTGGCGGAAGAAGATATTCAGACTATCGTGAAAGAATTGCATGAAGGAGAACATCAGGGAAAGAGAAAATTATTTTTCCAAGCCCATGAGAAATATTATTGGCCGACCATAAAGGACGATACAACTTCGTTTGTTCCGAAATGTCACAATTATCAAATCCACGACAATCTCATTCACACACCTTGCCTTCCTCTCCACTCGGTAAGCAGCTCTTGGTCATTCTACAGCTGGGGACTGGATCTTGATATAGTTTTTAAATAGTGGTAAAAAGTTCGATTCTCAGACTTGTAAAGATTTAATTTTTAAACCTAATTTTTAATACTAAAAATAAAGAAGATTAAAATAGAATTGATTCAAGAATTATGGTAAACACTGAGAATATGGATTCCAATATTATTCAATTTTTCAAGTGATTAAACATGAATAATTTTTTTGCAATTCATAAATTAAATTTATTCAAAATAATGTCAGATTTTTAAAATAATAGTTGTAAATCAAAATATGAGACATCAAAAGTTTAAAACTCAGCATGACCCATCAAAAGAAAACACAACTACTTGATAAAAACCATTTTTTTCAATTTTAATTCAAAGCAAATAATAATAAAAGAATTGAAAAAATTAAATACAATAAGAATTACCACTTTATTGTTGGAAAAATAGCTTCCCCCGTCCCCCAATAATGGTGATTAGCTCATCATATTGGAAACACTCTCAAAATAAGTTTTCATAGCTCAAAAAGTGTTTACAATGATGAAATAAAGGTAACAGGAGAACTGATACGCTTGTAAGCGTTACAAAAACTGTTCTCTGCGTGGCTGAAGAAAGAAAATAAAACAGAAGAGAAAGGACGGACTACAGACGCTTCAGAAATTCAAAAGTATAAACAACGGGTTCAGCGATAGTTCCAGCGACAGTTTCCTGGAGTCTTTTGTTCTTCCTGTTCTTCACACTAGCAGAAAAGTTCTTTTCTTCCTGGAATTTTTTCGGTGGCTCTGCATGCATTGTTTCTCGTTTCTCTTGGCTATATATAGTATTAGTAAACCCTAGAAACCCTTGTGAACCGATAAGGACTCAAAAACAAATCCATAACCAACTCTAAATCCTGTTTTATCTGAATCAAAGAAGGTTTCTTTTTCCGGCTGTGATGTTGATTTTTTTACCCATTTTCCGGCGTGAAACTCTCTGGATTGCCTGTGTTGATCTTTAGTTGATTATTTATTCACTTGGATAAATCAAAAACACGTAGTAAATTCCTTTAACTTCGGTTCAGAAACAACTCATAAGTTTTCTCACGTTAAAAACCATTTCCCGCCATTCTCGGGTTTTTGAAATACAAAAGGGGGTGCCCCTAATCCAAGAGTTGGGTGCCTTTAGCAATTTTCCGGGTGCCTTTAACACTTTTTGAGCCGATTTTTCCACAAATATTTATTTCTCGAAAATACCTACAAAGACATAAAAACCCATAATAAGTACAAAATCGAACACTATCAAAAAAGATAATTGAGGACAATTTAGACATAAAAAATGTGTCTATCAGATCTCATTGGCAAAATCAATCCATCTTTGTTAAAGCAACATAATCATATACTCATTGCCACGAAATACTTCACCAAATGGGTCGAAGTTGCACCTCTAAGAAGCATGACCAGAGCAACTATAGCGGCCTTCATCAAAGAACACATTATATGCAGATTTGGAGTGCCAAAACACATCGTAATTGACAATGACACTCTATTTGCAAATAAATGTGTACGAAAATTACTAAAAATTTATAGCATCAAGCAGGTATTTTCCACACCATACTACCCTCAAGGATATGGGAAAGCTGAAAGCATGAACAAAACTCTCATGAGAATCCTAAGTCGTATTATTTATGATCATCCAAGAACATGGCACGAATAGTTTCCCATGAATTTGTGGGCATACATAACTTCTACGAAGGGTTCTACAGAGACCTCATATATTCTCTTGTATATGGGGCCGATGCAATTCTACCTGCAGAGATTAAAATCCCATCAGCCAGAATCGCAGCAACAAGCGGAGTTTATTGGGATGAGTTCGAAATAACCAATTCTCGAGTAGCGTATTTAGATGTACTTGAATCGAGACGAGCCAAAGCAGAAAAATATGCAGAGACTTATTGACAAAGGATTTCCATGGCATACATCAAAGCAGTACAACCACGGGTATTTCAAGTAGGGGATTTGGTATTTAGAACATCTAAGCATATCTGAAAGGATGTGTCCTCTCCGAAATTTACTCCAAAATGGGAAGGCCCTTATGTGATATCCAAGGCCATGCTAAGTGGGTATTACGAGCTGGTTAATATGAATAGAGAAGCTGTAGGAACAATTATCAATGTAAATGGCTCAAGGCTTACTATGCCTAAAACACTTTCATCATTCCTCTCATGATTTCAATATAACTCCAAAATATATCTGAACTTTCATATTCAAAACCCATTACAATCATTCAAATCATTGAAACATTCTTTATTCAAGACATTATATATATATATATATATATATATATATATATATATATAATAGGAATGTTTCGCTACCTATCCCATGGTCTAAAACAGATTTCTAAGCAGAGGATAATTGCGGTGGTGGAATTTTTCCAATCTCTCGTCATACTTCTCTAAACGAGTTTGCAGCTCTTGAGACATTTCTTCAATTTTAGAGGATTCTTCCTTCAAAGCTTTCCCTTCTGCCAAGACTTCTGCATGATCCCTTCTGACGCTCTCCAAATACTGACGCAACCAGTTTATTTTAAAGCAGATGCATTTATAAGTAATCAGCATTTCATCAATTCCTGGAGTTTCAAGTCTATAACCGTATACGGAAACGCGTCATCCATCTCAGAAATGACAGGGAAGAGTCCTGCGACGGCTGTCACGAGAATGGGAGTATGACTCTTCACCATCTATGTTATAGCGATATGCCCGTACTTCTTCCGTATCTTTGTGTAGAGATCCACATGACATTTTGGCACAACAAACCCTCCCACTTCTTCATACTTCTGAGATGCTGACTCCATTGGTAACTCAAAGGGGAGCCTGGCGTTGGGATAATCATGAAGACTCGAGTCAATATTCACAAAGGAATCCATGGTGTTAGAAAAATTCTTAAAGCCAGCCTCAACATTTGTTCTGCTCTTCACTGGTACGAGCTCTTCATTCTCCTTAACTCCAACATTTTTAATCTATATCTCCTGCTACAACCGAACAATCATGAATAAAATATGTGAGTAAACAACTCACGAAAAAAAAAAACGGTTTCAGATAGGAGGAGAACAAGCTTACCATGGCTCTTAGGCTCCTAGTCTTCACACGTCGCTTTGGTACCTTCTTAACTCGAGAAACCTAAAACAAATAAAAAGTAAGAGTATGTTCAAGCTCTCACCATAATCATCATACACATATTAAAATTAGGAGAGAAGAGAAACTTACTGGACTTGCAATCCAAGTGGTACGCTTAACACAAGAGCTGCCTTGGTTTGAGCTACCATTGTTGTCAGACATGTTGCACTGATGAAGTAATGCTATTCAAAGCTCTGGATAAGAATGAAAGTGAAAATAGGTTAGATTCGTATACTTTCTTAAATAGACACAGGGGGAAACCCTAAAATTCAAAAAAAAAAGAATTTTCATAAATTTATCCCAAGGAGAATGGATCTGAGCATGACTGCTGACCAAAGATCCAAGACCGACTGTTGCCAAGAGGGAGGTGACAAGCTTCACCAAGTGACCGGCTCAGCACGGGAGGTAACATGATTCACCAGGTGACTGGCTCAGCACGTGCAAATGCAGCTCATCCATGCCTAGTACAGCTAGACTTGTAGTCGTGATTCCCCTATCTGCTTTGCTCACATGGAGGATTATTCTTATTCTAAACACAACCGCATATGGATGCTACTAAGGACCATTGGAGTCATAAATTCCCTAGTATCGATACCACCATCCAGTGCTTACCATGAAACGTTACTGTTCCGCGCTAAGCAGGGGACTTAATGTTGATGGTGGATTTTTAACAAGGTAGAAAATTGTAATATTTTTTCTCGCCTAACTATAGAACCATGAAACATATAGGTATAAATTCTTGACCCGATATCAGAATTATGAATACATACCGCTATCTTACATTCCACAAGAGAATTGAGAATGCATATTCAGCTCATGGTTAAATTAGCTCTGTAGCTTTTTATATATTTACGCACTTTCGAAATTCCAGGGCTTTACCTAGCTAATCCCTTGTTATTTCATGTGCATCCATATAAACTATTTTTATTAATCAAAATATGCTGATTACACAAAATTGCGAATATTCAGAATAGAGGCTATGTCATATCTGGATAAAAAACGCTAATTTAGATGCATACCATCTAATTGCTGAGTCACATCAATCATAATCTCAAGTTGTAAAGTTCCATGGATGAATCTCTTGAATATGTTCTCTATGCGCTGTATAAAAGTTAAGCATAATGCTAACCTTAAAATCTCATGCGACTGAGAAACTTTAAATGTGCCATAAATATGGCTGCAACATTAATAAACGCCAAAAGCTAGTGATACACAAGCAATAACCATGGCACTAGCAAGCGCTAGCCCTGACGAAGCCATAGCCACATTCCCAACACCGAAAAGTAGCACCCACATATGCCAAAAAGGCCAGAAAAAGCCAACAATTGGCCAATATGCCAAACGTCCAACAACTAGCACTAGGGGAAGAAATGAGACTAACTAGTTAGGCTGCCAGGCATTAGCGCTTGGTCTAGTAGTGCAACGTCCTGTGCTAGTGATAGACACATTTTTATGTCTAAATTGTGTTCGATTCTCTGTATTACTAGTGCTCGATTGTGTACTTATTGTGTGATTTTATGTGTTTGTAGGTATTTTTGGAAAATAAATATTTGTGGAAAAAATCGGCTCAAAAAGTGATAAAAGCTTCCCTCCCCTAAGATCAACCCATTTTCTCTCCTTGTGAAAGAAGCAGGTCGGAACGACTACTATCGTGGTTTAGGCTTTCCCTGTATGATTTTGATTTCCGAATCTAAAGGAAGTACTTCTACGATATATTGTTTTTCCTAGAATCAATTTTTAGGTATTAACACATGTTATAGCCTAGGTCGTCTTTCATTATGTAAAATTTGGTGGTAGCACATGCAGAACCCATCTGAATTTCAAGATCAATGTAGTCATAAACATTGACAAGCTTTCCTTAAGGATCTTAAATGGTAGTAGGCGAATGGACAACTTCACTATGTATGATGCCTACAACTCTTAGGGTCTTGATAGGGATAATATTGACTATAGTGCCTTTATCGATTAGGGGTTTCTTAAATTCAGTGTTTCTGAGGCTAGAGCAGTGAGGATTCCCCAGTCATACTTTTCTTTATCTTTGTTCATCTGTGCAGGTTCAGTGTATGCTTTGTCGTTATTGAGTGGAGGTAGTCTTCTGCCACGATATGATTTAGAGCAGTGAACATGTTTTTTCCTTGCTCATTTGAGAGGTAGAGGAGCTCAAAAACACATTCCATCATAGATTGTACCACTTGGTTAGTGGGATCCTCATACATAGTAAAATTCCTGATATGGAAAGAGTTCTTATGCACACCTTCAGTCCCCAAGTCCATTTCTCCCTACTCGACTTTCTCTTTGAATATCAGTTTCAGGACACTATAGTCTCTTGGTGGATGATTAATAAATCTGTGGAAGTGACAATGTTTAGGGTTTGCCCTCTTTTGCTCTATTGGTGGGCGTCGAATATGAGGTAAGTTGATGGCACCATCTTGAATCCAGGCTTCCAAGAGTTCGATTACTTCTTCAATTGGAAGAAGGAGATCCGGTTGCTGGTGACGTTGAACCGGTGGTAGAGCCTAAGCTGATTGATTAGTTCTTTGAGGTGTCCGGCCTGCTTATGGTAATGGAGTTGGAACTGGTGTCGGAGCTGCACGCTTGGGTTGTGGTTATGATGCTGGAGCCTTCCTCTTACTTCCTTCAGTCACAGCATCCATAGATGGTTTCATGTTGAATTGTCTTTGAGCCAAGCGTCGGCTGCTGCAAGTCTCACGATCTTCTTCATTATTGACAAGAGGCCTTTTCCTCTCTAGCATAGCAGGTGCAGTAGTAGCAAATCTCTTGGCGGCTTCATGTAACTCAGAGAATGTTTGGAAACGTAAATTCTCTAATAAAGCACGATAGACTGGTATCATTCCATTAATGCAGAGTTCCAGCAACTGAAGTTCAGTAACATTCGGTTCATGGAAATCTAGTGCTTGAACCCTGAATCGCTTCACAAAATCATGAGGATGTTTATTCGATCGCTGAAACATCCGAAAAAGTATTTCCTGTAAAATGCATTAACTATTTCACACCAGTTAGAAATATTGTTGGGAGTAAGGTTGTTGTACCATGTGTACGCTCTTTCAGTGAGATATTTAGAAAACTCTCTCAGACGCAATACATGATTGTACTCATGTTCCCCTAATCGTTCCAGAAACTGTAAAATATGTTCACTAGCATTTCCTGTTCCATCATAAAATAAGAATTAAGGAGACGAATATCCCATGGGAAAAGGGATCCTCTGCATCTCAAATGGATACGGAGGTTGGTGTTAACGAATATCATATGAACTCTCCTTTCTGCAACTTTGGAGAAGCCGCTCTAAGTCTTCACGAGTAACAAAGTTAGGCTGGTTGCTTCTTTCTAGCACTGGATTCGGGAGAATACGAATTTCATCTTCGTCTTGAGTGTGACCCCTTGATGTGTTAGCATCAGCAGTTGCTTCATAAGTATTTCGAGTCTGCTCTGTTGATGTCAACTTTGCTGTATGGGTCTTGAGAAAGATGAGGACCTCCTTCTGTGTTGCAACCATCTCTGTTTGAGTCCTTACAAGGGTTTCCTATTTCTGCATCAAATCGATGATGGTAGGATGAGTTTGATCATCCCTTGCTTCTTCAATATGCTGCTCAAAGGGAGGTGGAATGTTATTTTCGACATTGGTAGCTTGAGGAGTGCTACCTAGAGTACCAGTACTGGTACTAGCAGAATTAACATTAGAAGTAGTCTTTGATCCTGACCTGAGACCAACCATCTTTGAAATTGATAAAATTTGAAAATTTAAGAAATTGAAAATTGAAGAATTGCAACTGAGAGATTAATCTCCCACTGTGATCGCCAATTTTTTTTTGGGAAAAAACGAATTAATGGCTAATTTAGGAAAAAGTGGGGTAACCAAGTGATAATTCGTCAATCCTTAAATATTTGTATTGTTGAAGTACTTTGTTTAGACTCGAGAGATCAATCTATACAATCCTGGCCTAAACCAAGCAATAACCGTCCCAGTCTTGCTTCAGTTACAAAATGAAAAGGAGAAGGGTTGGTCTCAGAGAGAGAAGCGAGAGAAGAATGAAGTTAGAGTATCAGATTCTGTTGGATGTAGTTGTTGAAATAGCTATGAACAAATCTTGTGTTGTTTTCGTGTCTCAGACTTGTTAACTTCTCATCCTTGTTCAAAAGATTGAACATCTATTTATATCATAACTATTGTAACCACTCGACCTTTTTTTTGGAAGAAATTATCGATGGTTGAGTAGCGGTAAAGTGGAGAATGTGGAGAAGGTGTTGACAACTGCTCTCCACTTCGATTAAAGTTGAATAGTCAGTTACTCAACCTCCCACCCTCTACTCAACTGCTATCGATCTTTCCAGAACTTCTCTTTAGTGGGTGCACTGCTGCACCACATGCCGTAGACCGCCAGACCAAAACCCTAATTAGTATCCCCCTTTCTGTGACATTTTATGTCTCGTATAATATTGTAACATTAAGCATTACTGAAGTTAAGTCGATTGAGATCTGCTCAATGGATCTCTTGAATGAATACTTGTCTTGCTTGACTAGTTGATGAGTCTAGAAGACTAAAATAAATATGTCCTGCTTGATTAGCTGATGAGTCTAGCAGACTAGAAATATGTATTTATTTGTGAATATGGAATAATGTGTCCATCTTAGTCAATTTTACATAGACATGTTTATTTTGTAAAGATAAGTGTATGCTGCTGAGCATGAAAGATTGTATGTGAAGCCTCATACAAAGATATATATGTGAGAGAGGCCTAATATAGTTTAGGATTTGTCAAAACCCTAATTTATTCACATGAAAAGAAAAAGAGGAGTCCAAACTTTGGCCCTCATGTGAAAGGAGAAGAGGAGGAGCACCAAGCTTGGTCCTCAAGAGAAGAAGGAGAGGAGGGGCGTCAAGCTCTAGTCTTGAAACATGAGTCTCATGTTTTACTCTTTGTACTCAGCCTCACATGTTGATGGTAAAAGTGTAAAACACCATCTTTTGACAAGAAGCAAGATGTCAAAATTTTGATAAGAGTCTAAGCGTCAAATTTTTGATAAGAGTCTAGACGTCAAATTTTTTGATAAGAGTCTAGACGTCAAAATTTTGATAAGAGTCTAGACGCTCATATTTTACTCTTTGCATTCAGCCTCTCATGTTGAGGGTAAAAGACTAAAATTATCAAATATTGAGAGAAAAGCATGATGCCCATGCTACGAATGAAGTCGTGCAAGCCTTGCTCTAGAAAGCAAGACGCACAAGCAAGAGGAGCGAGACATACAAGATAGGAGCAAGATGTGTATGAAATAAAGATTAGCTTCCGAAATTAGGGTTTGAGACTTTTTGACATACTTTTGTAACGTTTTTAAGTGTTGTGAATCTATTTTCAAACCCTAGTTAGGATCTGAAAGTATTTTGACACGCTTTTTACACGTTTATGAGCGTTACGAAGCGTTTCAAAATCCTAATTCGAATTCTTTTCACTTGTTTGCATTAGATGTCTCTTTAAACAAAGGATCAATGCAACCAGGGTCGGATTTTTAGTTAATAGAAACAATGAGATTGTGTCTGTCACAATTTTAACTTTAATTTAAACATTGTTGTAGTATTTTAATTAATTAAATAAATATATAGAACTATATATATCGATTTTAATAGGTTAATATTGTGTGAATATTAACATGGATAATTTGGGAATTCGGCTGTGGAATACAACACCAAAAATAATACTTAAATTGCTCTATACTAGTGGGCAACCCATCTAGGAGCTTAAGATTTTATACAAAAATTATAAAACATCTGCGAATGTTGCAGTAAGCACCAGTGTTATTCTAATGATTTTGTATAGTAATGAATATTGATTAAATTTTTTCGTATATGTAGTTAGCCATATATATAGAGAGAGGACACAGATAGGCGCCTGAGAGAGGGTAGGGATAAGCGCCTGCTCAAAAATTCTTTTACAAAAATTTAAAAATTTAGTACTTCTCAGACTCATATCATAAGAGGTAATTTATTATTTTATTTTTATAGGCCATGAGTTATAATCCCAAAGGTGTCACTATCCAACTAAATAAAACCCAACAAAACAAATTTAACACAAAAAACCCATTATAAACCAACTGTCCATATTACCCTTGCTTATTATTCAGCCCAACTTTAGAAACTATTCACGCCCATCACGCCCACTACGCACGCCCACCTTCATTTAACGCCATTAACACCATTTTTTCCCTCTTAACTTCTATCATCTACCATGTCCAAAATTCATACCTGAATACCTGAACCAACATCATTAGAGAAAAAAACCTGAAACAACATTATCGTCATCATCAATCATATCAAAAATCATCACATTAATCTCCCTGAAAGAAAAGTCATCAGTTAAATCATCATCAACAGTAGAACTTGAGTCGTAATCAACCTAAATTTATGATTCTAAAACGATTGTTGATCATCAACAGTAGAATTGAGTCTTTTACTTTTAACTCATCATAATCTACCTGAAGTTTCTATTCAATTCTGTCACAGTTTAAACCTAAGAAAAATCACTGAAGATCATTAAACATGGTGAAGAAACAAGACAAGAAGATGAAGAAAAAACTCAATACACCAGTTAAGAAACAAGAATCTACGAAAAGTAAATTAAAGTTTATAGTTTCATCATATTCTGTGATTGTTTATGGTTGAAAATCAAAATGCATTTGGTAAATAAGGTTTCATCATATTCTGCATGTTTATGATTTTTAGTTTCCTGATTTTGGTTTCGTCGATGTAATTGGTTAATAAGGCTTCATCTCTTTAGAAATTACAAGTTTCATAGTTAGGTTTCAGTTACATTTTTCTGAAACTAGGTTTCATTGATTTTCATCTGTTTCAACGTTTAGATTTCATCTGTTTTAACCTAAATTATTGTGTTGGAACCCAAATAAGTTTCATCCTATTCTGTGTGTGGTTGTGACCAACAATGTTGGTGGTTTTTTACTTAATTGGTATTATGATGGAACCCAAAAAGGTTTCATCCTAATCTGTGTATGTTTGTGACCAACAAATGTTGGTGGTTTTTTACTTAATTGGTATTATGATGGAACCCAAAAAGGTTTCATCCTAATCTGTGTATGTTTGTGACCAACAATGTTGGTGGTTTTTTACTTAATTGGTATTATGATGGAACCCAAAAAGGTTTCATCCTAATCTGTGCATGTTTGTGACCAACAATGTTGGTGTCTTTTAGAAAATGCATGTTTTGATGGAACCCAAAAAGGTTTCATCCTATTCTGTGTATGTTTGTGACCAACAATGTTGGTGTTTTTTTACTTAATGCATGTTTTGATGGAACCCAAAAAGGTTTCATCCTATTCTGTGTATGGTTGTGACTAAAAAATGTTGGTGTTTTTTTACTTAATGAATGTTTTGATGGAACCCAAAAAGGTTTCATCCTATTCTGTTCTGTTTGTGCTAATGGTTTACTTATTCTGTAACAGGAAAAAATATATTCCAGATCCATACAGATGTTCATTACAACATTTGTGTGCAGAGGCACCAAAAATAAAAGCATTGATACAAACTAAAGAAAAACACATGAGGCACTTGTTGCATGTCCATTCTGGCGTTTCTTCAAACCGTTCTTCGATAATACCCTTCAAGCAGAAAAATTAAAGAAAACAACAAGAGCAGTTCAGATGATCTTAGGGTCATTTTATAGAAGTGTAAAGGGTGATAAACCAGATTGTTTCAAATTGATGAGAGCAAGGAATATGATACTACAGACAACATCTGAACAGTTCGCTGTCATCTTTGGTCTACAAATGATGAAGAATGTAGACATACACCAAGATGTTTAGCTGAAGAAAAAGGTGAACATGTTTCAAGTTGAGTATTTTAAAGGAGCTAAGAAGATGAGGAAAACTGATATTGTCAGAGCTATGATGGAAACAACAGCAGATGAAACCAAAGATGAAGACTTCGTCAAGCTATTCATACTCTATCTCTTGGTTTCGATATTTGTCCCAAACAAAGGTGGGAAGAATCTGACATCAAAATACTTGTACCAAGTATTTGAGATGAATAAAGTGTGTTGGCCTGATGTTTTGCATGAAATCTAATTGAGTCTATAATTAAAGTTGAAGAAGTTGATGATGTATTAGGTTGCGTCATTTACCCACTGGTAAGTTAATTTTTGTTTCTTTTTATTCATAAACTGTTTTTTTTTTATTTTTCCCAAGTTTGATTACTAATTTAAATGTTGAATTGTGTATTGATTTTTTACAGGATTGGTTTGCTGAGATGACAAACATCACTTTGAGAGAAGATGAGAGCGAAATGTACGAAAGGTTCGCTAGATGGAACCTTGATGAAATAAGCAAGCAATTGGTGAATAATTTTGATGATCTCTCCAACAAACCAGAAATTTTCGCCAAGGTACAAGCAACAACAGTTCTTGTTTGTTTATAATTTTTAATGTCTGCACCTTATTCAAGATGAAAAAGCAAAACTATGGAACCAAAAAAGGTTTCATAGTTTATTTAATACCAACTTATTAATCATAACTTTTCTTGTATTCCACAGATGAATGTGGGTTACCGTCAGGGATCCTTCATGTTAGAATATAATGAACAAGAAATACGCTTGGTCCAGCGTATAGAGGAAGAGGAAATTCAGTTTGAAGAGTACATAGATGGTGAAGGAAATGAAGAGGAAAATACAGATGTTGGTAGTGAAAGAAATGAAGAGGATAATGAGATGGTTGGTGAAAGAAATGAAAATATTGGTTCTGAAAGAAATGAAGAGATGGTTGGTGAAAGAAATGGAGTGAGTGTTGAAACTGGAAATGAAGATACCACATACAAGGAAAAATATAAGTGGGCAAAAATTTTGATTGACAAGCTTACAAGCGTCGGTAACAATGGGCTTTCAGAAGAAGATCAATCAATTCTCGCAAAATATGATGCTGAAGATAAGTTAGAACTAGAACCAGTGAGGAAAACTTACGTGAAAAAGAAACGTACGCGAGATGAAGCAGAAACAGTTTCATACACTGAACAAGATATGGAGGAATTGATAACCAATACTATAAAAATTGTGGATGCAATGGTAGAACAAGATGATGTGAATGTTGAGGTTGAAGAATATAGAGAACAAAAGTCTGACAATGATGTGGTGATAATTTACTATACTTTGTTTTGTTTTGATTTGATTTGATTTGATTTGATTTACTATGCTTTGTTTTCTGAAATCAATAAATATTGCAGGTAATGAATATATTTGAAGAAACAGAACAACATGATGCAGTGGAACCTGAAAAGGTTTCAGCTCATGAAGAAGTTCAGGATCAACATGACGCAGTGGAACCTGAAGAGGTTTCATCTCATGTGAAGTCCAGGAGCAGAATGATGCAGTGGAACCTGAAAAGGTTTCAGCTAATGAAGAAGCTCAGATCCAACATGATGCAGTGGAACCTAAAAAGGTTTGTAGATGCAGTGGTTGTCTGTTCAACGAATAGAGGTTTTAGTTCATGAAGGTTTCAGCTTATGAAGAAGTTCAGGATCAACATGACGCAGTGGAACCTGAAGAGGTTTCATCTCATGAAGAAGTCCAGGAGCAGAATGACGCAGTGGAACCTGAAAAAGTTTCAGCTAATGAAGAAGTTCAGATCCAACATGATGCAGTGGAACCTGAAAAGGTTTCAGCTCATGAAGATGTTCAGGAGCAACATGACGCAGTGGAACCTGAAAAGGTTTCAGCTCATGAAGTTCAGACTGAAGAGATTTCAGAGTTAACTCCGAGCATAATTGAAGATTTGGAGGTGGCTGAGAAGGTAGAATCTGAAATCAAAGGGAAGCAAGCCAAGGACAGTATAATGGAAGAAGTTTCTGAGTTAACTCCGAACACAGTTGAAGATATAAAAGTGGATGAACAAATTGAATCTTCTTTGACGAAAAGTAACTTGAGGAGTGCAATAGAAGAAATTTCTGAATTGACTCCAGACACTATAGAAGATATCAGAGTCGCTGAGAGAGTAGAACTGGAAGGGAAGAAAAGTTCTTCATCAAAGCCAGAGACACAGATTGAAGTGTCAACTCAAAGCCAAGGTTCAATTGATGAAACTATTCTTCAGCAAATGGAAGACGAGTATGCAACCAAGACTTCTACATCAAAGCCAAGTAGTAAAGGCATGTGCTACTACTCTGTTATAAACATGACAAATGATGTAATTGCTTTAGAAGATGATGTGCCTCATTTCAAGTTGGGATTGACGGAAACTGACAGTGAGAAAGAAGATGGTGAAGATATCAGTCTCGACAAAACATTGAGTAACATAATCTCAAGGATGAGAGAAAACAAAAGGACAATGCAAGCACCTGTCAAGATGCAGGATTATACACCTGGAGATGCTAAGAATAACAAAAGAAAAAAGACTCGGTGTGTGAGCAGAAATCAAAAGAAAAAGTTGGAGAAAAAACAAAAAGAGAAAAGGGAAGACAAGTTGAAAGCAGTGGACAACTTAAAAATTATGCAACTGCTGGATTCAAATGAAAAACAGATTGTGTGCAGATATTTTAAAATGCACAATGAAAGGTAAGTGGCATTCATACCATTAAGTTTTTTGGTTAAATAATTTAAGTGTTTTAGTTTCTTTTATTCTTCTTAAATATTAAATTTGTTTATCAACAATATAACAACAGTGACATGGCTTGGGAGAAGGACGATATGGGCCTGTACATTACAGGAAAAAATATGAACGCCTTGATAAGAAAAGGTGACATAGAAGGAGATATGATTGAGTTCTACATGCTCAAATTGTAAAAAAAACATAGCAAAGAACATCAAGAAATCAGATGGCAGTCCTAAGTACAAAAGGGATGTTTTCCTAAGCACATATGTCTATGTAAGTTTCATCTAACTTATCTTATACAAGTGTCTTTCTGAAAACAATGAAACCAATTTTGGTTTCATCAAAATAAGGTTTCATCTGTTTCAATTACATTTTTCTGTAAAAAAAGGTTTCACTGATTTTCAACAATCCACTCATTTTGATATTTTATTGAATTTCAGACAATGCACTCAATCGGTAAAAGTTGCCACACTGCGATTGAAGCTTTCATTGATAAAATGGACTACACTCCAGAATATGTCTTCGTTCCAATCATAACAAAACTAAGTGAAAAGACATATCACTGGACATTGTTAGTCTTTGATAGTGAGACTGGAGAATTCTCTCATTACAACTCAATGGCCTCCACTGAAGATGAATGCAAAAAAAATGCTGAAAGCATGAAGGAAAGAATGGTGTCAGCTTTCAGAAAACATGTATCAAAGCTCTGCCTGGACCCATCAAGTCAAACAAAAGAATTTATTTTGAACACCCCTTTCTGCTGTCAACAAGATGTGTAAGTACTTTTAAAAGAATTTGTGATATCTTCATTTTAATCCTTTTTTTTAATTTTTAATTTAAAGACATTTTTTTGTTAATTTCAGGAATGATTGCGGACTTCATGTTTGCTATTACATGAAGAGCCTTTTGAAAGATAATTTTTCATCCGAAGAGCACATAAAACAAAATGTGCAAAATATGAGGCCAAAGTTGGCATGCAAGATACTCCTTGACAAAGTTGAAGACTAATACTCCTTGACAAAGTTGCAACTTAAAGTGGAAGAGAAAAGAAGACTTATGGTCAAACCTCATGGTGGTTGTCTGTTCATGAAAGAGAGGTTGAAACTTAGGTTGCAACAATGTTAATTAGTTTATGATACATTACAAATGGTTGTCCGTAAAAAAAATCTTATTCAATATTTATCAGTCTTTTGATCAATCAATACTCTTAAGGATGAAAATCTTTTTG
>JAJJMC010029784.1:1432685-1515740 GCA_023531435.1 Papaver californicum | reverse complement strand
CAACATTTGAAAATTAACATCAAAAACATAACAAACTCTGATTACAACTATATACAGAAAAAGTATGAAACCAAAAACGGTTTCACTTGTTTGTGAATATAAACAACAACACCAACAACAACATTTGAAAGTTGGATTTCAGTTTTAGAGGAATGATTGAACTAATACAAAAGCTTGAACCGAATGAGAATATGATCAAAATTGAAAGAAAAAACTGAAAATACAGTAGGAATCTTCAAAAAACAAACAATTTGAAGTTACAGTCCTGATCTTCACTTGAACAGAAATGAATATAATTTTGAGTTTGGTTCTTCAAAAGTATGATAATCAAATAAAAACCAAAATCAATAAATCGAAAATTAAACTTACCTGATGAAATACAACTGAACCTGAGTTTCTGTTCTTCACTTAAACAAATACGAACTCGGTTCTTCAAATCTGGAGATGAATCGAAACTGTTTGAAACTGTTTGAGATGAATCGAAGCTAGAATTTGTGTTCTTCAATTAAACATCACCAAAAAAGAACTCAAATCTTCACTTGCACAGCAGAATTTGATTTGAAGAAGATATCTTGAATTAAACAAAAACGAACACAATTCTTCAATTAAATTTCAGGAATCAGATTTGGAGAAGATATATTTTGATGAAACCCTAGCCGAATTTGGAGAAGATATGTGAATTCTCTCATCCGAATTTTAGAGAAGATTTGGTTTTAAGATTTGTTTCCATTTAAAACTTATAGATTATATAGGAAGAGCAATTCGGGTATATTGAAAATAATTAAAATTAAAATTTAATTAGTATTAAGTGAAATGGGTTTTTGTCTCATTTTTATTAAAAATGATTTTTTTTATCAAAGATAATATGGAAGGGTTTTATGCATGATAAGTTTGTTCACCTTGATTTTTTATACCAAATTTTATTATTTTTATCAAAATCCCACCATCTATATCTACATATCAGTATACCTATTTTTTCAATCACGTACTTTTTATCCTTATTAAAGAAAATATTTTAGTATATTTCTAAATCTTTTGTGGTCAGAGACAAATGGGGTTTGACACTCTTTTTCTTAATATTAAAAACAAAGATGGTTACACTAATGTATTTGGTTTATTATCATTTTCAAATTCTGACAAGTTCATTATCATATCTATTTTAGTTACAAAAGAGAGCAATATTTAAATAAAAACTATTTTTCCTTGAACCTTACTACTCTATATTTAATACCAAATAGCGTTGACTTTTGCCTTCATCTATGGAATGTTTTAAGCTAATAGCCTACAACTGTTTTCTCTTGTACATCCCATCAATCCAATTACGACATGTCCCATACTTTATTCTTTGTGGTCATAATTTTACTCCATTGTTTTGTAAAATAAATTGATTGTCTAATATAGCCGTATCGGTGACCAATATTTTATAACTGTTCACGTTATATCCCATAGCCATTATTCATTATATTTTCTCTATATGAGCTTCTTAATTTTATTTAAGAAATTATCTTAAATAATTTTAAAAATATTTTTCGAAGAACATTGTTAATTATTATTTAGAATCGCCAGTATATTTATTACTTTGTGCTATTATACAAATTATATTAATGCATTAATAACGAGTTTTGGTTTGTGGATGAGATTTTAAATAAAATTGTGAATAAAGGAATAGAAAAAAAAAGATTGTTTAACTGTCAAAAAAATCTAGGACACGATTAGATGGCATCCGGAATAATCCTGACCACACTAGATTAGTGCTTTAGAATTAAAGTTTGAAGAATGAGAATAAAAAAAAGTTAATTATTTGTGGTTGAGGATGGTGTAAATATTACTAGAATTTTAAAGCATGATTTTAATTATTTGGATATATTGCCTATGTTTAATTTTGATGCACTCTATTATTTCTAGAAACTTCCTACTGAGTCGTGGTTTGCTCGCCCATTTTTTCTACCTTTCCACAGAGAATGGAGACTAGCCGTAAAAGAAACTATTATATATCATGGGGATTTGGATATTGTGTTTTGAATTTAATTGAGGTTTTAGTTGTTTTAATTGTATACTTTTAATTATATAATAATTATTTTAATTTTGTAATTTCAAAAGTAATATACATATTCGTTTAACAAAATTTATTTGAGTTTGAATTTAAGATTCTATTTCATTTAAAATGTTTTAGCACGAAAAATCTGATCCTTCATAAGTGACTGTTCGTATATTTGGACTTGCTAGTTGGATTGGATCCGATCCAAAAGACCGAATCCGGGTTCTCTGGAAGTCCGAAAATCCGGCCTGTCACATTGATTATCTTGATCCCCTGTTAGTCATGGAAAATAGAAGTATTTAAAATTATTCCTTCATACAAGTTCTTGGAAAATTGAAGTGTTTAAATTTATCCCATGAGACTAATTTCAGAGAATGGAAACTAGTGTTGCAAGAAATTGTCCGCTTTTTGAAGGTTGATACAACTTTTATAGATGTCAAGTCTTTGAGATATTGTGCTAAGTTTGACACTTATCCATCCTCACTACCACATGTCGCTCGTTTTCTTTGCAGGGTACTAAAGTTGAATGACGTATTATTAACAAGTTATCAGCGTAACGAGGTTATAATTCATGCTTACACTGAATGAACGTCATATCAAGAAAAGAACTATAAGGCAGAAACATCACAGTTTCCACTTTCAGGTAAAGTTTACAGAACTTACCCTTGACATTTTGAGAAGGCTGCAATGTTTAGAATGGGAGCCTAGTAGAGCTTTCTTTCATATGCGTACAACAGAATCAGACACTCATGTTAACTCAAACAGTCAGACTGAAGCCTCTGGACTAATTGACATAAATCTTGCTATGGACACGACTGATCCAACTTGGCCATTATAAAAACCATTAGGATATGAGTATTTTAAATTACTAACTAATGATTTTATTTTATTTTATTTAAAAAAATCCTTTTATTGGATTGTAAGCCTATATACGAGTCTTCGTTTTCAATCGAAGTCCTTTTAAAATATTTTAACCTCGAAACTCTTACCTATAGTTAGTCAACTTATTTGATTGAGTTTGTGTGATTTTATCTAGGTCCCGATCAATGAGTTGACTATCTTGACCATATAAATACGAGTTAAAAATGTGAAATGACTAACTTGAATTCAAGTTTCGGATTATTTGCTAACTCTGCCAAGTTAAACACGTGGGTTATTTGGTTTAAAGTAATGGGTGGTTGGAATCTAATGTTATCTGGTATATAAATCTAATCTAATTTTTCACCCGCACTTACTACTACTTTTTTTTTGTCTGGAAAATCGAGAGAACTTAGGGTTGTAGAGAGTAGATGGTGAGTTAATTACATCGTACAAACTGGAGATTTTTTTATGTAATTGTGAATGTGACTAAGAAGAAGCCAAGGTATTTGACAGTGAAGGTGGGGTTCTTGTTGATTTTAGGTTAAAATATGTATGTAAAGAATACGTCTTTAATTAGTTGTTTAAAATTGGGGATTTCATAGAATTACTTATTTATGATGAGTAACAATACTGTTCAGTAGTTGGATTGATAGTTTACTGTTATGATTGTTTTTTATATATATATATATATATATATATATATATATATATATATATATATTATATATAATTTAGAGTTTTGTTACTTTCAAAAACAAAATTAGGTTTTTTATTTTATTTTATATGTTCTTTTGTCGACTTGGAATGATTGTTAATTACTAGTCCTGGTGTTTGATATTTGAAGTTGTAGAAATCATTGTTAATTAGTGGTCCTGATATTGGGTGAAATGACTACCTTTTGTGTATATAATGTTTGTGTTTGATGAATGTAGATGGTGGATTTTTGAAAAGGGAGAAAATTGTAATATTACTTTTTGCCTAGCTGCAGAAGCATGAAAAAAATCTGTATAAATTTCTGACTCGACATCATAATTATGAATACATACTACTATCTTACACTCCACAAGAGAATTGAGAATGCAATCATCTCGTGGCTAAATTATCCCTATAGCTCTTTTATATGTATCTGCGCCTTCGAAAACTTAGGACTTTACTCGGCTAATCCCTTGTTGTTTCATGTGTGCTCATGCAAACTATTTGTATTAATCAAAATACGTTGATTATACAGAATTATGAACATTCAAAATAGAGGCTATGCCATATCTGAATAAAAATGCTAATTATATGCATACCATCTAATTGCAGAGTCGCATCAAGCATTATCTCAGGTTGCAAACTTCCACGATTGAATCTCTTGAGAATGTTCTGTATGCACTGCATAAAAGTTAAGCATAAATGCTAGCATTAAAATCTCATGCGACTGAGAAACTCTAAATAGGCCATAAATATAGCCACACCATTAATGAATGTCAAAGCTAGTGGTGCATAGGCAATAACCATGACACTAACAAGTGTCATCCTTAGCGAACCCTAGCCACACTCCTAACACCAATGAGTAGTACACACATGTGCCAAAAGGCTAGGAAAAATCTAAAACGCCAAAAAGCCAAAAAGCTAAGAAAGCACGTGCCAAACAAGCACTAGTAGTGCTAGTGGTAGCGCTAGTAACAAAGCTAAGCTGAAGCGCTAGCGCTCTTCCTCATCTTTTCTCCTTTATGCGTCTTCTCGCCCTTCATGCTTGCACCTATGCTCGTGTCAGCCTTGCCCCATGCTACTAGCGCCAATACTAGGCCATTACCATACTATGTTGACACAAACCGATAATCTTATATTACAACAAACTCACGTGTTTTGAGTCCATGACTCCACTAACTCTACAAGAAACCAAAAATTTACACGGGGATTATTCATGGGGTTTTGGTCTGGTGGTTACAACAACATGCGGCATGGCAACACCCCATGACAAGGAAGTTAAAAAGTAGTGGTGACGGTTGAAGTGGTTGAGGAGGTAATGGAATAATGGTTTTCGAGAAACTTCCAAGGATAATGGGAGGTTACACCATTACCCCCATAATCCCCATTACTCCATCTCTCCACTACATCCACTACTTTACAAGGGAATGTGTGTATACCAACTACTATAAATATGCTACTTAGCCCATTTAAAAAACACAGAACAAGCTTACCATTCTCATAAGCTCTGTTATTCTCCATCTCTACACACCATTCAACACAAAAATTCCTTCAACTTTCTTTTCTTCCCTCCCCTAAGGGCAACTGCAACGGTACGAGTATACCAGATGCCAAAGAGTAAAAATTTTTGGTCGTTTTTCATTTTTTCCACAACGGTTTTGTGAGTAAATATGATCGCACGTCATTTTAATTGGACGTCTGTTATAAAACGCTGTTGTAGAAGAACGTTAGTGAGACGGACGTTTCTCTAGTAGGGCGTATGTTGTTGGACGCACATTTATGTGAGCGTTTCATATTCTGGAACCAGACGCACTTATAGATGAGCGTTTGCATGCTCGTACGCTTCTGTGGGTGGACGTATGTTTAACGTCCACACTAATAAGCTTCTATTGTACCAGCGTTGTATTGGGTGAACGTCTAGAAATTGTGCGTTGTATCGCGTGAGCGTTTAGTGATAAACGCTCTACCTAATAGACGCCCGAATGCCAGAAGCCCTTCTAGAATAGCGCTTACTATTGAAACGTCCACCCACAGAAGCGTTACCTGAGCGCCCACCAGAGAGAGCGTCAATTAGATGTCCAACAGGGTTGAGCGTCCAGGATACAGACGTCCTTCGTATAGGAGCGTCCGTGTTGGGTCGTGAGCGTCGTGGGTTAGGGTTTGCTTCTCTATATAAGACGCTCTTGTATTTGATTCTTTTTTTTTTGCAAATGCTCTTTCTCTACTCAACAGACAACACAGACGGCGGCTAGGGAAGGGAACTGCTTCAATTTCGGTTAAAATCTGGTCTAATCACGGCAACAAATTTATTTATCTCTGTCTTTTTATTTCTTGTTTTAGCTATATGAATTTTTTTAGTCTTAGAAACAAAACCCTACACCAAAAAAAAATTAGTAACTTATTAACATTTTTCATAAGAAAAAATTAAAACAAGAACCCATTAGTCATTAGTCTAAATGTAGTAGAACATGTTTGTTACTTTTAATGTCAATTTTAATTTTAATGTCAATTTTAATATCAGTAATTTATTAATTTTAATGTCAATTTTAATGTTAGAAATAGTTTAGTCTAAAATGTCAATTTTAATTTCTTAATTATAATTTTTTAAATTTCTAACACTATCAGTAGCACATGTTTGTTTAATTTAATTTATTAAATTTGATTGTCTAATGACATTTCTATGTTACTAGTGTTAATCAGTTTTTACCAAATGCTTCTTAAGTAAATTTTGTGTATTTTCTGCCAATTGCTAAGTATGTCTCTGTATATGAATGGTTTAGTTCTTCATTTTTTTGTTCATGGGTATTTGGTTGGCTTGAACTACAGTTTTTTAGTACAGAAATATGAAAAACATGTTTGTATTTCCATGGTGTTGTCGTTGTATATGTTTATTATTTCCATGTTTGTAAATGATTATATAAGAATAACTATAACCTGAATCGATATAGTTACTTGTTTGTGTCTATACATTTTTTGAACTATAATTTGTATTCTTGTTGATTTATGGATAAATGTGGAGTTATATATTTGGTCAATTGTGTTGATAACCGTTGATTTTGTATAGATGTTGAGAAATGCCGCTTCCCGATTCGTTGGTCGGGAAAAAAAAGAACAAGAAAGGCAAAACAACCCAGGATGCACCAGAAGTCAGCACTGGCGAAGGAGGGAGCGATGTTAGTGGGTTAGCAAATTACAGTATGGTGGAAGATGATGAAGGTCACGCTTCCAGTAATATGACTTCGAGAGCTGGCCCAAAGACCAAATATATGCATCGGGGGTTTCTGAAATCGTTCCTACAAGCATATAAAGCTATAACTGAACACTGCGCAAGAGAAAAATTTATTATTGAAAGGGCAGGATGGGACTGGTTTTTGACAATGGATGTTGGTGACTCGTCACATGCGTTGATTGATTAGATCGTCGAGCGTTTCTGGGACACGACGAACACCTTTCACTTCTTATTTGGTGAAATAGGATTTACGCCTGTAGACTGGGTCATGTTGACCGAAATAAGTATTGGTATTGGCGAGGAACCTCCATATGACCCGGATAAGTATACCTTTCAACATGTCCGTGGCCATATTTTCCCATAATTAAAAGACTCCGAAGTGTGCAGGAGAGAAGGTATCCCACAGCAGTGGACTTCAGAAGCCATTACTGTGGTCTTTTTGGCCTCATACTTTACAAAGGCAAAGTTGCTTGAGGCACAAGAGGATAACCTACTTGCTGAGAGAGTGGCGCGAGCTTTCTGGATGTATGTTCTGGGACAGTTCTTCTTTTCCAATGCTAAGAACTACATCGATGCTGGTTGGTTAGCTGCTTTGAAGGATACAAACAAAGTGGAACTTATGACTGGGGTAGTGCTGGTATGTCAAGAATTTATTCCGCACTTGGTGCAGCGGGGAGGGGTCAAAAGTCACTAACCGGGTCTTGTCAAATATTGGAGGTAATTTTATTTCCTTCAAATTTCTTTTAACTAGGTATTTCGTGGTAAATTATTAATTTTGTTTGTTTTAATCAAATTCAAGTTTTGGGGGTACGAATATCTGGGCATACTTCGACCTCACAACATCACTGATGAGACCGAATGTCCTTGGCCAACATGTTCGCGGTGGAAGTGAACGCGAAAGAAGAGTAATGATATTAAGCGTGCAAGGAATCTTCTGAATGGATTGACCGCCGACGATGTCACATGGCAATCGTGGGTTGATATCATGCCACCCCATTTTAATGAGACTATCCGGAGAGCTATGGTGGTAACAAATAGGCGCACCGTGTTTACTTGGGTTGGCACTGTGAGTTGACACTTTTTTTCAAATAGTCATATTTATTAATATTCTTTTTTATTTTACTGGTTCATGGCTGATAATAATTACATTTCAAAGCATAACGTGTTCCTTGGAGACCGGTTATGGAACCAAATCTATGGTGGATGGAGAATTCCGAGCAACCCCCCAAGCCGTGTGAGCAACCTCACTGATGCTGAAGCTACCAAGCTGAGGGAATCGAGTGACCTATAATTAAATGACTACCTCCAAGATCCAGTTACGTATGATTGCTATTTGGAGTACTGGCAACATGTTACTAATTCCAACAAATTTTACACCCAAGTCAACTGGGAGGTGGAAACATACGACTGTTTGGGGGGCCTTGTTACGGAAACCCTCGACCAACCTGCTGAACATGTTGCCATTCCGCCTCAAGATAATTGGACATATGTAAATATATTTCCAATATAAAGGAAGACATAGTTTTAAAGAAAATTGTTGAAAAACTGACATTTTTTATTTTCCATTAAAGGGCGAAGCTTATACTTTTGCGCAAGAATATGCTGATTTTACCCAAGAGTTCTGTAAGTTTCATTTGGCCCAGTCGAGGGAAAGGATGGAAGAGATGCGCTAATATAAGAATCAAATTCCTACTTTGCAACTACAACTTGCCCGTGCTCAATCTCAAACTCCATACTTAGGTTTTGGAAATTTTTCGGCAACTCTCCCATTTCAAATGTGGAACACGGGGGGTCAGGGAACTTCGTCAAGTATGCCTCCGTTTATGCCACCTCGCTCATCTCGTGGGGACCAAAACACTAGTGATTAGTGTTACCATTATTGTTTAGTCATTCCACTTTACATTTTATTTTGTCCTTTATTGTTTTGTAAACTCAAAATACATTTGACGTTATCTGTTCTCGTTTTCAATTATGTGCTTTCTTTGTGACCGTACAAAATCTTAAAAATTGTTTCAAAAAAATCTCGCACATATATGTTACCGTTTTGTTACCGTTATGGATTGTTACCGTTGAATAACGGCCAAATACCCTTATTCTATATATACCTATAAATACATTAGCTTATATCTATCATTCTTATTCCAAATCCACCTCTTTAACATTTCAGTTCAAATTTGTAATTCTGGGTTTTCATTTAATAGCGGGTTACGAAAATTTTCGGCTAAATGCAGAGAATTTTACATTCGAGGAAGATTTATCCGTATGTCGAAACATAGTATTGCATTATCCAGCAAGGGGGCATGAATGTCGGATGAATGGTTCAATGAGCATGCAATGGTTGGAACATACACATGCAAACTTTTGTAATGAAACCGGTAATCCCAACTACAGGAACAGAGCAGGCCTTTTTTGTTGATATGTGGAAATAACAAAGGAAGTCCTAAAATTTTCCTCTTTAGCTGCTAAAGTCAATGAATTTCTTCATAGGAATGAAACTGATGATGAAGTTGTTGCCATATCACTGGAGGAATGGACTAGATGGAAACGACATGATTTCCGGTACAAACCTCATTTCGAGATCTTAAGGGTAATGGAAGAATTCAATCCTTTTGTGTTGATTTTTCTACCCAGTAGTGAAGAACGTCGTCCGACAAGTCAAGCCTTAAGGTTTCACTTATAGGTTTACTTATGACATGATTATTCTATATCAAAAGTGTGGTTTCCTTCTTTAGCAATAGCTATATTTCATTCCCTTTAAGGTATGTCTTTTTTGATTTAATAAAAGGATTTTACAAGCATAACGTGTACTTCCGTTTACGACGATTCAGGCGCTATAATTAGGAAAATATCATTGACCCAACCAAACTCTTAAAAAGGATAGCATAAACTAAAAATTCAATTGATAAATTTAGGAGATACTTCCGATTACATTTTGGACTTCATGAACTCGTAGCTTGCTACAAATATGAATTCTTCTCCCTTTTCCTGACAGTATGTATTTTGGCGATTTTCGCTTACACAAGCAGACGAAACAGTTACATAATTTGTTAATTAACATTGTTGTTATTGATAGAGCAGACAACTTTTCTAATGGAATAGATACTTACAAATTGCTGGATCGATAATCCTAAATGGGTGGGGTTAAAGATCCGTTGTTGGATAAATACATAATCATATATTCCCTTTCGAATAACTTGGTATCGATCATAAATCTACAACAGATCTTTGGTTTGAATTTCCATATTCCTCAGCATAATGGGTGTGAATCCTCCCCCATAAGATTTCTGGATCAACAATTCCGACTATAACATCTTGACGTAAGGTTTCGTTATACCAGGATTTTGTTATAGCCAAGTCTTCAGGTGAATGAAATGTTGACATGGTTGGAGGTAAATTTATGAAGTGAACAACAAAATAAAAGATGAATAAATAGAGAAAAACAAAATTAGGGTTTAGCTACGTCATGCATATGTCATCTTTTTTGTCTTTTCTTTAATTTGGATTTTACTTTTTGTATTTTCTCCACAACCGACACTTCTTATCTCTTGATTTTTTCTTTGGAAATGAATTTTCAGTTTCTTGTTTTTAGCTCTTTTCTTTGCTTTAATTTGGATTTTATTTGTGCGTTGTATTGTCTAATCAACTGAAACTTCTGGTCTCTCGATTATTTCATTTACATGATTTGTCATTTTCTTTTTTTTAGCACTGATCTTTACTTTAAATTGGCTTTTATTTCGTTGTTGTATTGTCTAATCAACTAAAACTTCTTGTTTTTACCTCTTGTCTTTGTTTGTTGCTCTTGTATTTGCATTATTTTTTCGTTGTTATCTTAAACACAACTATAAAATGAACACACAATTCTCCATTGAAACCACATCAACAACTACAAATCAACCCAAAACTACTAAACTCCACAAAACTAGCAACCTCCCAAAAACATACTTGCTTCCCCAGCCAATGGCAGGTAATCAAAAATTCAACATGTATTATGCTGCTTCTACTTCCTCTTCTTATATTCCTTCTAATCAGTTAACCCTATCTTCGACATCTAATGATGATAGTAATAACACCAGTTCCTCATCAGACGAAGAATCATTTGCAGTTAACCAAAATGACCAAGCACTAAATTTGGGATTGGTCGCTTCATACATTGACTGGCCACGTACTCGGATCGAAATAGAAAGAAATCGTGAGGATGGATCTAGACAAATATGGACAGATTACTTTTCAAGAAACCCGACTTTTTCTCCCAATGTTTTTCGTAGAAGATTTCGAATGCGAAGACAATTGTTCAACCGTATATTGCGGGATAGTAGCAGTTAATCCTTATTTCGTTCAAAAAAGGGATGCGGCCGGGTGCCTTGGATTGACCCCACACATGAAAATTACTGCTGCAATTCGTATGTTGGCTTATGGATCTACGGCAGATGCAATAAATGAGTACTTACGCATCGGAGAAAGCACGGTTCTTGAGGCAACACGACGGTTTTGTTTGACGATTCTGCATTTATATGAGGAACGGTATTTGCGCAACCCAACTGCTGCGGATGTAGAACTGTTGCTTAACCAGAACAAAGCTAGGGGATTTCCTGGAATGCTCGGTAGTGTGGATTGTATGCATTGGAAATGGGATAGATGTCCATCAGCCGAATCGGGTGCCTATACTACCTACAAAGGCGATGAAAGTATTGTATTGGAGGCAGTGGTTTCACAAGATCTCTGGTTTTGGCATGCTTTTTTTGGTATGCCTGGTTCCAACAACGATATCAATGTAATGAACCGGTCATATATTTTTAAAAACCTTATCAGAGGGAAAACACCACCTGTGAACTTCGAGGTTAA
Organism: Papaver californicum; assembly: GCA_023531435.1. Lineage (NCBI taxonomy): Eukaryota > Viridiplantae > Streptophyta > Magnoliopsida > Ranunculales > Papaveraceae > Papaver > Papaver californicum. The sequence continues at coordinate 1,504,077 of JAJJMC010029784.1, read as the reverse complement.
TGTGAACCAATATGATATGGGGTATTATCTGGGTGATGGGATACACCCAGAGATATCTACCATTATTATGTCGATCAAGCATCCAGATGCACTTAAGAAACGCAAATTCTCAGCTATGCAAGAGGGTTGCCGAAAAGATGTGGAGCGAGGATTTGGGGTACTGCAAAACCAATTTGCAATCGTTAAACAACCAGCAAGAATGTGGAATATGGACGCACTCGCATATATAATGAAAACTGTTATTATTCTCCATAATATGATTGTGGATGATGAACGTCAACCCGGTGATTGGCCACATGAATATGATCAAGGGCGCTACCATGCACCGGTTAATATATCCCGTCAAGAAACTGCAGAACTGTCGAGGATGTCAACTCACCAACGCCGAGTTGCAGTACATAACAAAGAAACGCATAGTCGATTACGAACTGACTTGATCGAACATTTATGGTCGGATTTCGGTGAAGTATGAAAAATTAGTAAACCATGCAGATAGGTTTTGTGGGTATATCTCTTGTAAACCCTCCCGAGACACCACTCGGCCACTAGGGGCACTTAGTGGTTTAAAGGCATGTTGCACGTGCTAAGTTCAACCGCTACTCATGTGAAAATGAGATATCTTAATGTAAAGTTGTGTCTTGTTTTTATGAATAACTGACAATCAATTTCACGACTCAACAGTTAGAATTTTCATTAATGAAAGGATTGTTACACTCGAAGTTTAATAGTTTTTAGGTAAGACGAGATTCTCTTCTTTTCTGTAAAATCTCTTGCTTCCTAATTTCAATCCACTCTTTTGTTGCGGCGTCCAAATGGGAGACGTCCGTCATCATTATACGATACTCCACTTTTGCTTCTCTCTGATCATTCTTCCTTTTAGCATTTTCCATATAAATGTTGTTGAAGTTTCTTTGGTTGTTAATAATTGTGTCCAAGGCATCGTCTTGGGCACTGGATTTTGTTTTCCCTGTTTGCTTCAAACGTTTAGCCTCTTTTTTCCCATTGGACGGGGATACGTGTTAGGTATATCTCCTATTTCTTCGTATCCAATCCATTGGCCTTGGCTTGGTGAAGGTTTTTTTTTAGTATCGTCATTGGTATCCGAATCTTCTTCGGCTTGTGATGAATCGAAAACAGCTGTTGATCGTCTTGAATATTTGATATTTTCTAACATAATTGCGTAGCACTTTTCGTGCTTAAATGGTTTCCCACCATTAGCTTCCTTGAATAGCCTCCTTACTTCTACACTCTGTTTATTGTTGTTTAGAAAAATAGTTAGTGCATCACATACAATTCAAAACTTTAATAAGGAAGCGCATAAAATTTAACTCTTCACATACCTTTGTTTCTGGACCCCATCCAGTATGGTGTTCACGTTCCACTTCAGCCTCCTTTGCAGAGTAAAGAGCCACATCTTTACTTATTCCCTGAAACCGTTTATGAATAGAGGTCCAACTCCGATCAGCCATTGAAGGTATAACTTCTTTCATTCCATCTTTGATGCGAGACCATAATTTATCTTCTGATTGATCGGTACCAACACTACAATCTTGAGATATTGATAAATGAATCTTACACATGGTTACTTCTTGGTTTTGGACCCATTAATGAAAGTGATTACAAACAAATTGGAATGACCAAAAATTTGAAAACTTTAGAAACTTATTTCTTTTTGTAACTGAATTATGAAATGCTGTTGTGTAGATGAAACATACTACGACAACTCGTTTATATACATTACGAATTAACTACCCGTTCAACGGTTAAATTTTACAACGTTCAACAACGGTAAAAAATTTCTCGGAAAGTTTACAACGGTAAAAAAACGCTCTTTATGGTGGACGTTTTGTTGCCACGCCCAGCTGGAGGAGCGTCTACTTGGGACGTCCACCTAAGGATGCGCTTGATATGTAGGCGTTCATCTGGAGGAGCGTTTCATCCTTACGCGTCGTCTTGGGTGAGCGCCGGGACTAGGCGTCCTCTTATAGGGACGTTGTATTCAAAGCGTTTTCGTAAATGGACGTCTGGTTGAGACGCTCTTCTAGCTTGCGTTTCTCCGACCAGCGTTCTCCTAGTCAAGCGTTACTTCATACGCTTCTCTGCCAAAGCGTCTCATCAAACGCTTCTCTGCGCAAGCGTCCGTGTTTCTAAACGCTGTCATAAGGAAGCGTTTCTTGTTAACGTCCACTTACAAGAGCGTGCGAGTATATATAAGTTTCGGAGAAAAACTTCTTTGGAACAGTAGTTATACTCGCCGAAAAACTAAATTTACTCTCCCGTTGCGCCTCTTTTTGGGAGACCAAAGAGTAAATGTAATCTTTACTCTTTGGTACCCTCGTCCGTTGCAGATGCTCTAAGATCAACCTATTTTTTCTCCTTGTAACCGAAGAGGGTGGAACGGTTACTACCGTGGTTTAGGATTGCCCTGTACGATTTTAATTTCCGAATCTAAAGAAAGTACTTCTACAGTAAATTGTTTTGCCTAAGAGTAAAATTTTAGGTACTAACAATCGGCGACCACAGTGGGAGATCAATTTCTCGGGTCACGAATTCAATTCTTCAACCATTTGAAAATCAATTCTTCAATCATCTAAAAATGATGGATCTTAGGTGGGGTTCAACAACAAATCCCAATTCAGGTTGAACAACCAGTCCTAACCCCGTCAATACTAGCGGTGGAACTCCAGAGATCATTTTGAGTTTGTCTTCAATCATTTACAATAGTCTAAAAGGCTTCCAAACATCTTATATAAGTGTAAAAAAAAACATCCTAAAAACATAAATGCTGAGAAATCAAACAAATGGAAGCACTGTATTAGAGGTTAAAAGGTTTGTCTTCTTAGTTCTTTTCACTTTTTTAGTTTGTTTTTCTTTACTATTTAATTTTTCTTTTCTCACATCGTATTCTTCACCATTTCTATAGCATTTGATTTATCTTAGAAAAAGATAACTCAAGAAGTCACCCCTCAAACAGAAGTATATTAAATCCTCAATTGTTTAACTTGTTTTTATTTGTTTTTATATTCTATTCTTTTTCTATATGTTTTCTATCAAAGTGTCGGTTAGTTGAAATTGGAGGGATTTGACATTACTTCCCCTGGATAATGTGCTAATTAGTATTACCTTTCCTATTAATTCAAAATAGATAAAATTTTCCTTTTGATCCTCCGTGACATCCTGGTAAAATGAGCACATAAAGACACGTAGTGACAATTAAAAAATAGTAAATATTTAGAGCCCAAAAATACCCCTTAGCCTAAAATAAAAATGTCTACGCATTGGAACGAGGCCCATTGATTCGTGTGGTAATAGACAAAATGAGGGATCCTTTCTTTTTCTTTGTTTCTGTCTCCGTTCTTCCTAAATCCGACCAAAAAAATTAGCGAATATTTTTCCAGAAAATTCAGAGACCCAAAGCAGTACCAGCAATTACATCAATGTTGATCAAACTTAACCCTAGATATCGATGTAGCTGTAGACCCTAAACAAAAAATCAGAACTCCATTTCTTTGTTTTACACAGGGCGTGGTCTTCTGATGGTATACTTGAGGACACCAACAAAGAGGATATCTAATTAAAAACCAATTAATAAACCAATGAAAATTGTTAGAAGATTGATGGAATTGTTTGAACGAGTGATCGTGGATTTGAAATATATCTAAATTTCTATCAGGAGTGATACATATGCAAAAAAGTAGACTCATACAATTTTCCTCAACTTCTCAATTCATCCATTCAAACCATTTGTTTCACTTTGTAAATCAGATTAAAAACTTAAATAGAGGAATGTCGTTATGAAATCAGATTGAAAACTTGAGGGATGCAAGGAAATTGTTTGATAAAATGAGGTTGTGGCTTTTCTTCAAACAGTTGATATGCTTTCCTGGTGATGGAGAATGAGTTTGCTGCTGATTCATTGGCCCCTTTGTATCTTCTCCTTCCCTGCAAATCGAAATTCATACAAACCCAACATTCCTACTCATTCATAAACTCTGAAAATCTCTTCATATCCACCAATCATTCACCTTAAATCAACGGCAACAGATCCCAAATCAGCGACAACAAGTTCTTTCACTGATTTTCCATACTTGCTAATTGATCTTCATCAATTAATCAATTAAAAAAAACCATTATGGTTACTTGAGATGGTTATACTTCTCATACTAGACGAGAAATGAAGGTGCATCTTCTACTTCCCCGCATATTCTTATTCGTTGGTGCAGCTGCAGTGCTGCTGATGATACAATAATATTATTATTATTAACTAATTGATATCTTTTTTATGCTATTGAACCAAGCATTGGCTTTTATTTTTTGATTGCAGCTCAATCCAATCTAACTCCTTATTTCTTACTACCCACCATTTAAACACAATTGTTTAGACGAGAGCGAGGAATTCAATCAATCCATCGATCAGATCTTTTTTTTTATTTATTTGTGACCGACTCTGATTACATAGACTTACTCAAGTTGGGACGAAGAAGGAGAAGAAAAAAAGGGATATCTCGCTTATTTTATTATTTTAATTGATTTCTAACCATTAATTGATTTCTAACCGTCTATCCATCGAATTGTTTGGACCATAAGATTAAATCGTCATCATATGATATATGTCCAGCTTCTAATTTATTTAAAAGGAATTCGATTCAAATGTAAGTCGTGTGGTCATGAAATGAGTGGTGGGATTTTTGGTAATAAATTCAAAAGACATATTTTTAATAAATCCAGGACAAGCTTTCGCTTGTCCTAAGACTACACTAAAAGTAATGGAGAAAGTTTTAGAAAGCATTAAAGAAAAGAATCAACAACGAACAAATAATAAAAGAATTAATAGATTTTTTTGGGATATGAATCATGTTATGGAGCAAAGTGATGATAAATTGGTGGCATTTGATGTTGTGAATGTAACGGCTAGCAAGCAAGTTCTAACCAAAATGAAAAGTTGTAAGTGATGTTAGAGGTCCAATTGATTAGCTAATAAAATCAGATCATGCGAAAAAAAATATAAATCAATTAGGAAACTTGACCCATCAAAAAAACAACTGTTGGAAGCATGGGATGCAATTAAAGTGTGGAAAACAGAAGTTGATTTACCATGTAATGCCTTTCTTTTCCCATCGTTTAAAGAAATGGTTTACAATATTGGAGAATATAGAAGAGCAATACCGACTCTGTCGTATCATCAACTAAGAACCAACATCTTCAATAATCAGTTGGATGAAAGAAACCAACTGAAAGAAACAAGTTTGTTGATTTATTCAAGGCATGTTGGAAAAGGTTTGGGTGCACTAGGTTGGAAGGATTAAAAAAGGACAAATTACAAATTTCTTAGTTAATTGTCCAAAGGGATTGTTTTCTTGAAGTCTATTGATACCTTAAGAATAATCAAAGATGTTGAATACATAAGCGAATTCTACGACGAGGTGATTATCAACGTGGGAATAAAAATTATTATTCAAGTAAGTTAACAATTTACATTTGAAACTTATCAGTTCATTCATTAATTGACTATTGTTTGATTATAGATTAGCTTCTGATAGTTACTTTTCTCTTCTAGTCAGTTTGTATCTGATAACGGCTCAAACTTAAATTGTGATGGTTACTACCTTAACCCAAAGTTTTTCTAGAAAATCCCTGCTAAGAGAATGGACAGTGATCCTATGTAGCGAGATATGAAGGAAAGACCCTACAAAGTTGTAGACCGGCTTATAACCGATCATAATGAATATGATGAGGCCATACTTGAACTATGAAGTTACATAAAAGTTGTAGGGATTATACGAATACCATCAGTTGTGAGAACTAGAGACACGATACAACCTCGTAAGTTAATACAAAGTTTATTTTACTTTTAATTTTTTTAAATCTTGGACTCTTAGTCTTCAATTTCATAAACAATTATTTTCTTCAATTGTAGATGATTGGTGGATACTTAATGGGGTTGGTGTACCTTGCCTACAGAAGTTTGCAATTCGAGTTCTAAGTCTGGCTTGTAATTGTTCATAGTGTGAGTGAAATTGGAGTACATTTCAGAATGTAAGTAGAAATATCATCTAGCAAGTTTTAAGTATCCAATTGTGCACTTTGTTTTTATATTGTTTTGATGTTTAAGTAGGTGCACAATAATCTTTAGCTTACTGTCAACAGTTTGGTCATTTAGAAATGATTATATATTATTAACAGTTTGGTCATTTATAAATGATTATCTAACTTTCTAACTCAATATTCAGTTGTATACCAAAAAAAAAACAAGTTTTTACAGTAAAAATTAATCAATAACTTTCTCTATTTAGTTCACTAGGAAATTAGAGTGCCAATACGAGGAAGAAAATAAATACGGCAAAAAGAATGTAGATCATCCTATTTTCAAAGTTATTGTAGAGATCTTTTTCTTACATACTAACACATTTATCTTTACTGTCATGTATATTTCCACTTCGTTGTACTTTCTAATGGCATCAACAAGCATTCATAACATTCACAATCTGCACAATTTAATATCTTATTTGTACAGTCTTTGCACAAAACATTTTGGAATTTTAAGCATCTATCTGCAGAGTTTAAGGCTGTATGACCCTTTTGATTACAGTTTTGACAAAAACTAGTTAAAAAAAATATGAAAATTAAAGTGTGGTTGTTGTGCAGGTTACTATCATGTTTAGTCACAAACTGTTAAGAGGTTAAAACTTATCACAGTTTTATTTTTTGAGCCAGTTGTGCATTTCTTTTTCATTTGATCCATTGGAGAGCTTTCAGTTAGTTGTACAGGTACCCTATATCAGTTGTTGGGATGAAATAGGGACAAAACAAGGTTTTAAAGGGTGATTCTATGGGTCCAATAGGTAGTAACAGTTAAATTATCCTAACCGTTGGATCCTGTGTGTTTTTCAACTATCAGATTGGTTTTAGTAATATATCTAGGATTTTTATAAAGTGACGTGCCCATCACGTTAACACATGTCTAATGGCCATTAAAGACGTTAATAATTAAATAAAAATAATAAATAATGTATTGACGGTCAAGGTAGTCCGCGTAGGTTACCGTTGACTAAGACCTAAAAATAACTCTGGATAAACTTAGGACATAAACACTAAGATATACCATTTAATGGGACCTAAAGTCAAAATAACCCAAAATACAAATCAACTCTATCAGATCCCGAAATAAACGAAATTGAACGTCGATCCTCAAAGTGACAGAATCCATGTAACTAGGAGTTGACCGATACATGTGATTCACACATGTTAACTTTTACACTTTATCAGGATAAACACCCGTCCCTTTGATAAAGCACCACTACCTCCAAAACACTAGCAATCGACTTCAGTATTGCTACCACTATCCCTCGCCTTCTCTCCATGTTCAGATACAATATAATCTACAAAATAACCATATGTAGAAATTTTAAGTTTGCTCTATGAAGCTTGGTAGTTGATAACTACTTTGGGTGTAAGTTGTCTAAATATATTGAACAACTACACTTAGATTTGAGTCAAAAGATACATATTTATCGTGGTCATGGAAACAAACCTATATGATCCCGTGATATCCAAGGACTATTGCATTAAGTAACTATAATATATTTCTTATTTACACGATTTAGGGCTTGGAGCCACGTACAATTTTCCTTATGGTATTTAAATACATTTTTGAAATATGGTATCCACAAACTTTTGTAAAATCTTTTCGGAAGTTGTTTTTAAATCATAGTGCAACAGAAGGTATGTGTAAGTAAAATGATGATTGTTTTAGGAAGTAAGACTATACCACTGACATAAAAATAGAAATTGTAACTTATCTTGCTAATGCGTGGTGCTGAGAATATATATGCATGCACTAGACTTTGCGGTAAGTCTTTCATTGGTTTTAAAGCGATGTTGGTTTGATGAGGAGATGTTGAGTACCAAACTTTTTTCGTTTTTTTTTTCTTATTTTTAAATTACATTGAGAGTTGTAGATGACTCGACTTCACGTTTCGAAATGGGGATGTCATGGGCTAAAGTTCGTGCCTCAACAGAGATACCCGTAAATCAATTTTCTCCTAACACGTGCTGAAGAGATTGATCTCCTAATAAAACGGGTTTCACAACTCTTTACTGCAGACAACACACTATGGTATGCGGTTCTGCAGAATACTTTATCCGGACATAAGATTTACTATTATTTAGCTGGCATACGCGGGTTTACACACTACGATATTCGGTTATGCATAAATCAACGTGCAACGAGAAACGTAAATGTAGTACATGTTAATTTCCAGAATATAGACTCTGCGCTAAATATAGTTTCTCAAAGTTATGTCGAGCAAATATCCATTACAAATACTCTTAATGACCATATTTACGTACTTTTGGGATGCAACTTTCTATTGACAGTTTAAATTATTTAGCTTTGAAAGCGCGTGCTTCTTGTATGAAATAAATAGTAATAGAACAATCAATAGTTTTATCTGAAATCTTAAATAAATTAACTAAGGTTTAAGTGCGATATTTGAGTGAGTTTTATTATATATATCTCTCATACACGTAGATTATGAAACAACTATTTTTGCGACGATCTTAAAGTAAAAAGCGCATGCAGTAAAGGAAAGTTAAGAACACAAATAATAGATGAAGTAGATCCAGCAGGAAATCAAAAAAGAAATTTTTTAACTCATAATTCAAAATGCAAATGTTTTAAATGAAAGAACTTGATTAAGAATTAAACTCAAGAAAAAGAAAGAAAGAACTTTCTCCCAATTGCAAATGGTGAAGTAACATTCCCGCTTTGGGGCAACAGTCTCAACAACTAAGAGATCCATTCGAGGAACTGATAGACACATTTTAATGTCTAAATTGTGCTTAATTCTCTATTCTACTGGTGCTTGATTTTGTACTTATTATGAGTTTTTATGTCTTTGTAAGTATTTTTAAAAATAAATATTTGTGAAAACAATCGGCACAAAAAGTGATAAATGCACCCAGGAAAAATACTAAGGGAACCCGTAAAAATTGATAAAGGTACCTGCCAGATGGATTGGGGGCACCCTCATTTCAAATTCAAATTCCTGATTTGGCGGGAAGAAAATCTCACGAGAAAATTCTTCTGGATGATTCTGATTTGTTTGGGAAGCAATTTTTAAGGGATAAAAAGAAGATTTCGATATATATATATATATATATATATATATATATATATATATATATATATGAGTAACTACCACAACACATCATTCATGGGAGTTCCATGCCGTGAAAATTGCTGGAAAAGCCGAGACACGCCGGAAAAAAAGAGTTACTTTCAGATTCGGGTTAACAAAAATTTGAAGTTGGATTTGGATTGTTCTTTGTGTTCTTATCGGTTAAGAAGGGTTATTAGGGTTCTCAAATCCTATAAATAGCAAAAGGAAACAAGAAATAAATCATCCAGAGACGTGAAAAAAATTCCAGGAAAAAAAAGTTTTTCTGCTGGTGAAGAAGAAGACGAAGAACATAAGGCAGGAGAAAACTGTCATTGTTTCTGTTGCGTATAGTTTCGTATTTTAAAAGCCCCCAGGAACCGTACTTTATTGCTTTTGTTTTGTTTTCTCTTCATCCACACAGAGAATACTGCTTGGAACAGTATAACCGTATCAAACCTTCTATGTTGTTTTTATTTCTTCTTTGTAAACATTTTTTGAGCTATGAAGAATTATTTTGAGAGTGTTTCCAACATGATGAGCTATTCACCATTGCTGGGGCGACGTAGGAAGCTATTTTTCCAATAATAAAGTGGTAATTCTTATTTTATTATTTTTTGCAATTATATTATAATTATTTGCTTTGAATTAAATTTTGAAAAATTGATTTTTATCAATTAGTTGTGTTTTCTTTTGATGGGTCATGCTGAGTCTAAAGCTTTTGATGTCTCATACCTTTGTTTTACAACTAATATTTTGGAAATCTAACTTTGGCAATATTTTGAATAAATTGAGTATATGAATTGCAAAATAAGTATTAATGTTTAATCACTTGAAAAATTGACTAATAGTGGAATCCTTAGTTTCAGTTCTTTCCATAATTCTTGAATCAATTTTATTTTAATTTTATTTATTTTTAGTATTAAAAATTAGGTTTAAAAATCAAATCTTTACAAGTCTGAGTAACGAATTTTTTACCATTGTTTTAAAAGCTACATCAGGAACTCGTGGATTAGTTGAAGTGTAAAAGACAAGATAAATACAAAATAAGCACAAGGTATGTAAACATAGAGAAATATTCAGTATTCCATTGACAAATAGATCGAGTAGATAATAAAGCCCGTTCGGACTGCTTTTCCACCCTTTAAGAACTCTGTAACAAACTTTTGGAATAAGAAGTGTTTGCTAAACTTGTCTGAAAGTGCTTTTCCAATGAAACCACTTCCATATTGGACTAACTTTTAAAAGCTACTCAAGACTCGTTTTTAAAAGCAATAAAATGAAAAGTTGTGACCTACCTAATTTTATTTAAGTGATTCTCTATTTTGACCTTGTTATTTTATTGAAAAGACAAATTTTTAATTAAAATATTATATTATTATATTTTCAAATGGAAATTGAGCCAAATGTTTTGGTGATTAAAGACTTGGAGTTAAAGTAAAAGCTAAAAGAACGGAAAAGAAGACAAAGAATTTTGATTTTAATTAGATTTTATTTTGATTTATTTTTTTAGATTTGTTTTTATAGAAAATTGTATTAGGAAATCATCGATTATTTTTGTAATTTTTCTTTTCTTTTGGAATTAATTTTGGGACTTTGGACATTATTATTATTATTTTTAAACCCTATGGAAGGGTAATTTAAATATAAACTGCAACATGGAAGGACGACAACTACGATATTGTCTCGGCCCCTCGGGTTCGTACACTGACACTGGATTCGGTGGCCCGAGTCGACTACAACTGATTCATCCTCCGTCTGGTACGGGAGGTAAGACTCGATCAACCCACGAATCCCCTGCAAGTGGGTTTACTGTATTCATTCGTATGCATATATGTTGAGGAACTGAATACAGAATTATTTTTCTAGTAAAGGGCAACAACTTGCCATACAAGATGAGGACTCGGATTTCTTCACCGTTTCCTTCTTGCCCGCTTTAGGAACACATTACCAAACGCGAACCTAAGCTTAAAATTTTGACTAGAAAGAGACCGATAGGGTAACGAGCTTATAGGAAACTCGTTCAAAAGGACTGTATTGGTTACTTTGTTAGCCTAACTCGAAGTTCAGGAAGATTATTTTAAGTTGATTAGAGCCGCCTTGTAACCCAAGGAAACGTTGACAAAAAGACAGGGTTATCAAATCTCCTTAGAGCTTATCCTGTTTCTGTTCGAATTGATCTAATTCGTATCGTTCTAAGAGTTTTGCTAAAATTGTAACTAGTTGCCTTTCGAAAGAATAGAAGCTGGTCTAGAAATAATCTAAGTGGAGCCATCATGCTTTTTGTTTGATAGATTCAATAAGTTTGATTTGGTTGAGTCATCCTTGCTTGTGATTGTTTAAGATTCCCTTCCAATTAGGATTTAGTTTTTTTAGTTGTTTTTAGTGTATGCCAAGACCGCTTCAAATCATCACTGAGCGATCTTGGAAAAAAGACACTCTAGGTCGTTTGATTAGTGAAAACCTAGCAGTTCTGTCCCTACAAACGATGACCTCGAAGACTCTTCTTTTGAGGGCCCTGTTTTTGGAAATTTCAATTTTGAGAACTTGACACTGTGTGAAGAAGTTACTTCTAGTCTTTTGATAGCGCCAGCAATGGCAACTTTAAAAGATTTGTTGAACCCGACTAGGACTTCTCGTCCATTCTTCTTAGGGAAAGAAAATGAAAACCCTATTTCCATGTTAGGGCATTTGAGGAAATATGTAGTACCATCAGGATTAAGGACCTAGATGACGAAGCATTGAAACTTAGACTGTTTCCTTTTTCACTAAGAGACAAATCCAAATCTTGGCTATATAGTTTGACTTCCGATTCAATTGAAACCTATGAACAACTTACATCTGCCTTTTCCAGAACTTTTCCTCTAGGCACAAAACATCATCTATTAGGCAGCAGATTTGCACATTTTCTCAACAAGAGGGAGAATCTTTATATAGGTATTTAGAAAGGTTCAATGACTTATTATCACAATGTCCTCATCATGGTTTAGAAAAAGTAAGGCTAGTTCATATCCCCTACGAAGGTTTAGATTATTCGACAACAACCATGGTTGAGTCTTTATGCACAAGTGGGTTTGAAAATAAAATTGTCGATGGTACGATGACATTTTTATTTTTGAATGAAATCGCCGAAAAAACCCAACAGTAGGAAAACAGTAAGGAGCCCCATAAAACAATTCTTCTAAGTGAAGGATATGTCAATAGGGTAGAAGGATCTTTTAAATCAGATACCAAAGTAGCATCTATATTAAAAAGGTTAGAAGCTTTAAAATTCAGTCAATCTAGTTTTGGAATTGAGCCCAAATCATTTTGGGAAGGACAGACTATTAAAGAGAAAGCCCATGATCTTTATAATAACACTAGATTTGATAATCATCAGAAGTTTGACCCTTATTCAGAAACCTATAACCCTGGTTGGAGAAACCATCCTAACCTTTCTTGGTCTAAGGGACAGAGTCAAGGTCAGTCTAGTAATTCTAAGGTTCCCCCAGGTTTTGGTTATACTAAGAATCCTTCAGGACCGGCACAATTTTAGAACCCGATAGATAAGACGATCATGAGTTTAGCAGAGTCTGTCGCCTCATTAACTCAGATCACTAAAGATTTTCAGCAGTTTGTCAACCAAAGTTTATGAGAAAATCAAAAGATCGTTCAAGCTAACAGTCAGGCTATTTCCAATTTAAAAACCCAGGTTGGTCAAATCGCTGATTCTTTGGGAGAAAGAGAAAAAGGCAAGTTCCCTAGTAAACTACACCCCAATCCTAGAGGAGTTCATGAAGTATCTTCTGGTGAGAAATCATCAAATCATGTGAATGCAATTAGAACCCTTAGAAATGGTAAAGTGGTAGATAACAAGGTAACCATGCCTAATAATGAACATATTGTAGTTTACCCTACTGAGCCAGTAGCTGAAGAGACTGACGAAGTCTCTAAAGATCCCGATATAGCTCATCATAAGCCAGATTTTGTGCGCAGAGCCCCGTTCCCAAAACTGTTAGCACCAACAAAGAAGGAATCCAACTTTAACGACATATTCGAGGTTTTTAAGCAAGTCACTATCAACCTTCCATTATTAGATACAATTAGGCAGATTCCTACTTATGCCAAGTTCCTTAAGGATATGTGTACGCGAAAGCGAAAGCTTAGTGTACAAAAGAAAGTCTTTTTAGCTAGTCATGTGAGTTCAATTATCCAGAACAATACAACTCCTAAGTACAAAGATCCAGGTTCCCCAACCATTTCTTGCACAATAGGTAACTACCGTGTTGAGAAAGCGTTACTTGACTTAGGAGCCAGTGTGAACTACTTCCGTACCATGTGTACCTCCATGTAGGACTTGGTGATTTGAAACCTACTCATATAACACTACAGTTAGCTGATAGGTCTATGAAAATTCCTCGTGGTGTCATAGAGGATGTTCCTATTGAGGTCGATAAATTTATTTATCAAGTAGATTTTGTTGTCCTTGATACCCAACTTGTCCCTGACCCAGAGAATCAGATACCTGTGATATTAGGTCGCCTATTTTTAGCTACAACTAATGCGATCATAAGCTGTCGAAATGGTATTATGAACTTATCTTTTGGTAATATGACTATTGAGCTGAATATTTTCAATATTAGTAAGCAACTACCTGAGCTAGATGACACGTGCATTGAATAGGTGAACATGATAGGAACATTAGTTGAGGAGTCATTACCAAACACTTTGTTAGAATATTTATTAGAGAAATGCCTAGCCCACTTTGGGTTTGATTTTGATGACGATAGTGTGATTAATGAGGTGAATGCTTTGTTAGATTCAGCCCCTTTGATAGACACTAATAATGGATGGAAACCTAAGTTAGAACCACTACCAGCTTCTAAGTCTACCCTAATTCCTTCTTTAGAAGAGCCTCATAAGTTGGACCTTAAACAACTACCAGATACTCTGAAGTATGTGTATTTAGGCCCATCAGAGACTTTGCTTATGATTGTAGCATCTGACTTGGATAGTAACCAAGAAAGTAGGATAGTGACCGTGCTTAAAGACAATAAGGAAGCTTTAGGGTGGACCATAGAAGATATTAAGGGTATAAGTCCTACTGTTTGTATGCATCAGATTCAATTGGAGGATGATACCAAACCGTCTAGGGAGATGCAACGTCGACTTAACCCTAACATGATAGAAGTAGTTCGAACTGAGGTAATTAAGTTGTTAGATGCGGGTATTATCTACCCTATCTCAGACAGTAAGTGGGTCAGCCCCGTTAAGGTTGTTCCCAAGAAATCAGGTATTACTGTAGTCCAGAATGATAACAATGAGTTAATACCAACCCGAGTGACCATGGGGTGGCGTGTTTGTATTGACTATAGAAAGCTGAACAAGTTCACAAGGAAGGACCACTTTCCCTTTCCTTTCATTGACCAAATGATTGGGAGATTAGATGGACATAGCCACTATTGCTTGCTAGATGGTTTTTCTGGTTATAATCAGATTGTTATTGCCCCAGAAGACCAAGAGAAAACCATTTTTACCTGTCCCTTTGGTACCGTTGCATATAGACGCATGCCTTTCAGGTTGTGTAATGAACCCGCTACTTTCCAGCGTTGTATGATGAACATATTTTCTGACATGGTAGAACGGTTTCTAGAAGTCTTTATGGATGATTTTTCAGTATTTGGGTCATCTTTTGATGAGTGCTTGCATCATTTGACATTAGTGTTGACCAGGTGTAAGGAAAAAAATTTAGTGCTTAATTGGGAAAAAGGCCATTTCATGGTTCGATCAGGAGTTTTTTTAAGGCATATCGTATCTTATAAGGGTATAGAGGTAGACAAAGCCAAAGTTGACCGTATTAAGACTTTACAGGTTCCCAAAACTGTACGAGATGTTAGGTCATTCTTAGGGAATGCAGGTTTTTATCGTCGATTCGTTAAGGATTTTAACTTGATTTCTAGACCTCTTTGCAATTTTCTTGCAAAAGATGTTAAGTTTTTCTTTGATGATGCTTGTTTAGAGGCTTTTGAGAAGCTTAAGACCTTACTCACTACCACCCCCATAGTCCAGGCACCTAACTGGAACCTACCCTTTGAGATAATGTGTGATGCTTCAGATTATGCTATTGGTGTTGTGTTAGGTCAGCGAGAAAACAAATTACTTCATATGATTTACTATGCTAGAAAAACCTGGAATGATGCCCAACTGAACTACACCACCAGAGAGAAGGAACTGTTAGCCATTGTTTTTTCTATAGACAAGTTTAGATCATATCTCTTAGTTTCTAAGGTTATAGTCTTTACTGATCATGCTGCTTTGAAGTACCTTCTGTCTAAGAAGGATACTAAACCTTGATTGATTATATGGATATTTTTGATACAAGAATTCTCGCTAGAAATTAGAGACAAAAAGGGTGCAGAAAATGTAGTAGAAGACCACTTGTCTAGACTTGTTGCGGATTCCCCTGATGATTCTCCTCATGTGAGAGATAGTTTTCTTGATGAACAACTATTATTTGTTTCCCAATTACCTTGGTTTACGAATATAGTGAATTATATTGTTACTGGTCGAACGCCTCAACACTGGGTAAATAAGATCGTTCTAGGTTTTTAGCTGAGGTAAAGCATTTCTTTTTGTACGATCCTTACTTGTTTAAGTATTGTCAAAACCGGATTATTAGGAGATGTATACCTGAGAGTGACCAGTCCAATATTATTTCCTTTTGTCACGATCATGCTTGTGGGGGTCACTTTACTCCAACTTCCTGATACGCCACTCGAGAAACCGAACCTTTAATTTTTTTCGAGCCAATTCGATCTTACCAAGCAAATGTTCATCGATTTAATTCAAATTGCTTTATAAGCATGCAACCATAACTTTTATATTTCAAGGGTCATCGAATCCTTCCAACTGCTTTACAGTTTTGATATCATTTCTGATATTTATCGATACCAACAAATGACATGAATTACAAATCATCTCTTATAAAACACCACACTCAAGATACTGAGACTCCGCTGAAAAGAAATCTCACTGATTTGAGGGTTAGGATTCTCTGATCATATGTCCTTTACCATAGTACTAAGAAATCCCATGATATTCGTCGTGAAATCAATTGGGACCTCCTGAGCATACGTCTCATACCGTATACCCCGGTATACCAAAAAGTCCACAATTTCGTAAGGGTCATCGAGTCCGACAAATGATTTACATCGCTTCTACTGTGAGATTCTCTTGCCGCCGTTACAGTTAATTGTCACCGTTACAGTTAATAGTCTTCCAGGTTTCCACTCGTAAGTAGGAGCTAGTAGGCCTGACAACACACACCGTTCCAGCGACGGGTGGGGATGATCAGTCCCTTTGTCTACCACCGTTCCAGCGACGGTCTTCCGGATAGCCACTTGTAAGTGAGAGCCCGAGTGGGTCTGGCAATTCACAGTGCTAGGCGAAGCTCAACCGACTAACTTTTCCAAATGATATGAACTACTCAAAGAGTTAGCAATCATTTCTAGATCGATGGTACGAACTGCCACTATATGCAATAACCATTCCTTCTCAGATGGTATAAATTGCCTCTAAATGGAAACAACCATCTCTCAGTCTTATTTGGTGATATGAATTTGCATCCAACAATCACCCTTCATTTCTCATTTGATGATATGAACAACCTCGAAGAAGTAGCAATCATCTCTCAAGGTAGTATGAACAGCCACTACTGCAACTAACTCTTACTGCCAAGGTTACAATCATCTCTGAATGGATGGTATGAACTGCCAAGCAGCAACCAACCCTTTTTATACGATATGAACAACCTCATGCAGTTATGCTGAACCGCATAACGGCTGCTTACGTATCCTCTCTGTAGCTCGAAGGGATAAAGCACGACCGTAATTCGTCTTCTTTGGTTTAGATAGTATGAACTACCCTCTATGGTAGTAACTATCTCTTATTAGATGATCTGAACTATCATATTTTGATAGAAATCATCTCTTATATAGATTGTATGAACTTCTTCTCGTAGCAGCAACGATCTCTAAGATAATATGAACTACTTACCCAAGGCAGTAACTATCTCTAGATGTAATAGTAATTTGAATAATATGGATAGTATGAGTTACATA
Organism: Papaver californicum; assembly: GCA_023531435.1. Taxonomy (NCBI): domain Eukaryota; kingdom Viridiplantae; phylum Streptophyta; class Magnoliopsida; order Ranunculales; family Papaveraceae; genus Papaver; species Papaver californicum. The sequence continues at coordinate 1,486,820 of JAJJMC010029784.1, read as the reverse complement.
GCAACAACTATCCATAACACATACCATCACCAACAATCACCTTGGCAACTATCCATTGATGAACAAGATACCATCATCTATGTTTGTACCTGTACCTGTAACTTTAAGTCAAGCATAGACTACAATATAGATCATACACAAGAGTACTTTATATAAATCATCCATTACGTTAATAATAAAAATGCTAGAGAGTGTACATTCTAGTTCTCAGCTGCCAATGAAGAAATAAATAGCATCTGCAAATTCATCATGAAATGTACCACATGCAGCAATATGAAAGTGAGCACAAAAGCAATTTCTATCACAAATTAAAGTCTAGTAAATCATATATCCCGAATTGAAATCTTAAAGCATATCTTTAACAAAGGAAACACAAACTTGCCTCAAGTCCAGCAGTAAAATCTTATACCCATCTAGTAGCAAGCAAACCACTAAACAACATTTAAATTGACTGCAAACCATACTGCACAAACTCACTTAGTAGAAAGCCCGGTCCCAGAATGCAGAAATTCTTATTTACTCTTGCATTATAAAAGAAAGACGACAAATTTGTCGATACATTATATAACAATGATGAACTGCATAAAGGCACTACTTTCCCTTCCTAATGGTAATGAATCTACTAATACATACATATTCCTGTCTATGGTTACTAAAATCAAGAAAAAACTAAAAAGACAAATCCAAAGCTACCGAATCCCATTAAAGGAAAAACCTTAAAATGTACTGTATGGGAAACTACTCAAATGAAATCGTTTTCTATGTCGTAGTTCATTCGTGTTCTGTACTAATCATTTAAAAAAAAATTTTGAATTTACGTTAAACCAATTAAACTCAAAGCTATCTTATATTCAGTGAATTAATAAGTTATAAGTTAGTTTATCAAACCACTTCACAACAAACTAAATATACTTAAATCTCACTGGTAATGTCAACTTAAGTTCTTTCAAATTGACTACCCCCTATCTATTCATAGAGGCTAGCTATACTCTTCCATCCAAGAAGTCCATAAATCACATGCGGGCATTTAACCTTTGCGATCACTTGGTCCTGGTCACACCAAACATGATTAGTATATACAAATACTGAATCTTAATATTAATATTCCGACTAGCATTACCTCTAGTCGAAGGCTAATCGCCGTAACCGACAACCACAAATTAAAGTTTATCCAACTGACCTCTAATTAATTTTTCTCCAATATAAACGGTATCAATTAACCAGTCGCAGAGAAATAGAAGCTACGAAAATAGTATTTTCAAAGTTGTCAAGAACCAACATATGGACAGACACAATTCCCAATCATCATTTACAATTAACAAGTGTCACTGGTCTTACATTACTAAGTACGCTATAAAGATTCGTGGAGAATCACTTTAGCTTGTAAGAGATCTACCTTGATAGTAAGAAGAAAGTTCTAATTTAATACTAAACTTGAGTACAGGGTCGAGTCGGATTACTGTCCTTGTCGACCATTAAGAAGCAACTAATACAACCAAGCATGATTTGAGAAACACTTATGCTAAGAACAGAGTAAACGTATGCACTTCCCATTCATGGACCCAACAGAACTATTCATTAGTTTTAAATTATAACATCTCATTCAATTCTTAAGATCCCACCTAAGAACAGAGCCTACATCTAAAAACACACACCAATACATAAGCTAAATCATGGATTATTAAGAAAAACACCATGGTTAGCACACATCCAAAAGTAGACATGTCAAATTATTCCACTCAAGTATTATAAAATTTTCTCACAAGAACAATCACAACATAGTATTGAAAGTGATGACTAACCATAGAAGGTGGGAAAGTTCCATTTCTCCATCTTCCTATGTAATTCCAAAGCAAGAAAGACTGAGTTGCCTAGTTGAGTCGGCATCATAACCCTATTGAGAACTGAAAAGTTGTTGCCCAAGTTTTAACAATTTTCTCAAGGTTTCACCTCGATCTGTAAACATGCTCCATCATTTGTTCCCAAGTGTCCTGAGGGAACCAACTAACAACATCAACATCAGCAACTCAATGCTTTGTATCTCCACGGAATTCATCCCTAGCTGTCTCTTCCCTCCATGATGGTGAAGAGAACTACAGAGACAAACCAAAGACCGGGGATAAAAGGGAAATAAGATATAGAAGAAGAGAAGTTTCTTCTATTCCAAATCATATTTCTTCAAGTTAACTTAAAGAAGATGTAATTCTAACACAAACCCATTATTAGAAATGAAACTAACTGGTGCAGTAGAACTAACTAGATACCAAGATGTATTTCTAACAAGATGTACATAAATAGGTTACAAGTTTCCCAACTGCCTCAAACACCACAGCGTTATTACGATCAGTTACATATATTCATCTGCACATAGTGATGTAGAGAACAACCAAGTATTCAATAGAGTTTGTAAATCTTAAAGATATATCATTTGGAAACTACTGAAACAGTGTAACCCTATCATATTTCTAGCACAATATAAAGTGGTTCAACAAGGATTCGCAAGGAATCAAATTTACGGTAGCACAATTTGCAGATAGAAAGTTCAAAATGCCAACATAAAGAATTAAGAAGCCATGCTGACTAAGTTCAACTCTAAAACAACACAATTGTTAAAACCAAAAATTCAATGGAATTACCGTAAACCCATTCAAGTAATATTCACAAATATGACATTACAAACAAAATTGGGAAAACCCCCCAAAATTTAACATGTAGAACCCATTCTAAAATTAGGTTCCCTAGCATATCTAAGTACAAAACCAAACTAATGTTCCTGAAATTGACATAATAAGAAGGTATCCCATGCTTTAATATCATTTAAATTGAAGTTTAGATATTCCAATTCAATGAAACCATAATTTCACTGTGAACGTCAATTTCGATTCAAGAAGAAATTCAAGCAAGATATTTAATCAAACATGTATTAAGTACGATAACACATACTCATTGATTGATAATAATCACTTGTTCAGTTAAGTAAAAATTAAAATGATTACCTTAAAAGGATTCCTCCAAATGAAATCAGTAAAAAAAATAACTTTTCTTTCACCATTTATAAACCAGCCAACACCGACATCAACATCAACTTCATGTATTCAGATCTCCATAGGGCTTACTCGTGCAGAATTTTAATCGAGTTCTCTCAATTCTTCCCTGTACCAGAAACGAGAAAAACGCAACAAGAAAAATAGGATGAAGAAGAAGAGGAGAAGGAAAACAAAAGAAAAAAAGGCCGAGTTCCTTCTTCTTTTTCCTTTTTTACAATTATAATTACCTAGGTACCCCGGGAAATCTATTTGACATGTGTCAAGCATGCTCAAAATATACTATCTACTAATCATGCACAATACTACTACTAAGGGGTATCCTATTTGGTACACTTACCGGGTTTACTTATACCCAAGAAAAGGTTTGGGGCGTCACAGTTACTGTGTTGCTTGTGAGCGATGCGAGAAGTTAGGAACCATTTCTTGTAAAAATATGATGCCTTTGAACCCTATTTTAGTTATTGAGGTCTTTGATGTGTGGGGCATTGATTTTATGGGTCCTTTTCTTAATTCCTTTGGTTATTTTTACATCCTTGTCGCCGTAGACTATGTATCTAAGTGGTCTAGTTTTTGAATGACAATATATTTGCACGTTTTGGTACACCGCGAGCTATAATTAGGAGGGTAACACTTTTGTAATCGACCATTTAAGCTCTTGATGAAGAAATATGGTATTACCCACAAAGTAGCTGCTCCTTATCACCCACAGACTAGTGGTCAAGTAGAGGTTTCCAACAGGGAGATAAAACGTATTCTAGAGAAAAAAATTAATCCTAATAGGAAATACTGGTCGTTGAGGCTTACTGATGCCTTATGGGCTTACCGTACTATATTTAAGACTCCCATTGGAATTTCACCTTATCGTCTAGTTTTTGGCAAGGCATGTCACCTACCCGTCGAGTTAGAACATAGAGCATATTTGGCTGTAAAGCAGTTAAATTTTTCACTTGACAAAGCAGGAGCTCACAGGAAGCTCCAGCTCAATGAATTGGAAGAGATTCAGAAAGATGCATATGATAGTGCTAGGGAGTATAAGAACAAAGTGAAACTTGTGCATGATATAAATATTTTAAGAAAGTCATTTTCTCCAGGTCAAAAAGTTCTTCTGTATGATACTCGTTTGCATCGATTCCCCGGGAAGTTACGCTCTCGGTGGAACGGTCCTTTTGTTGTTCGCACTGTCTTTCCTCATGGTGCTATTGAGATTGAGACTCAAGATGGTAGAAATCCTTTCAATGTTAATGGTCAGAGATTAAAACCATTTTTAGAGCCTTTTCCTACAGGTGATGTTGAGGAGGTCCCTCTGAAGGACCCTGTTTACTCTGATTGACCATCAGGGTTGTTTTGTACATTAGTAGATTTTTGTAGGTTTTTATGTTTTTATTTTCTGTCTTATTCTCCATAGAAGGATTGCTACGCTTCGCCCAGGTACTATCTTTCTAACTTACCTCTTTATTCCTCTTGGTACTGCTCTTTATTTTGAAACATTGAGGACACTGTTTGATTTAAGTTTGGGGGTAAGGGAGAAACTTTCTAGTGCAATAATAAAACTCCAAAATTTAAAAGCTTGTGAATAATTCAGGATGACACTAACCATTCTAGGTAGATGGAAACTTAACTCTTTTTGTATAGGAATTGGTGTGCCCAGTTAAATGGTCTATTCATAAAAGGATAGAGTTCAGGTGTTAGAAATAACATGATAGTTGTCACCATATCTCGGAGTCTATCTCGACCATATCACTTTCTGTTTTTATTTTTGTAATTTTTTTGTTTCTCTAAGTGATTTGGTGGGGCACCAGTATCGAATTGTTATCACCGCTAGGATGGAGTAGAGTGTTTGAGATTAATCCCCATGAGAACTATCATGTAAGATGATGATAAAAACCATGCGCTTGGATTCAATTTTATCCAATCATGTTGTCAATGCATTTATAATTGTTTTATTTTCAATAAATCGATCACTGGGACCCTTGTATATACCAGCTGGGTCGATATTAGTATTAGGATTAAGACCAGTGGGAGCGTATCTTAATCCATTAGAATTCATCCTGGCACTGACCTTCAGACAGATATGGGAAACACCGTTCACTTTAGTCAACACGCGCAAACTTCATTTTATCTATTTCCATCTTCTAAATCTTTTCATATGATTATACTTTGATAGATTCTGAGTATTGTGGTTGAACAACTATCTAAGTAGAGCTTTGTTTTCTTATATATGAATTTTAGTACGCTGAGTGCAAACTCGTGTACATCAATTGGACTCATATAGGGTAATGATTCCCATAGCCGAAGAATTTAGTATGCCAACTAATTAGCTTGTTTAGTGTTTATCCTCGATCATTCATAAGTAGCTAAAATTTGGAGTAAGGGTTTTGTGGGTATACCTCTTGTAAACCCTCACGAGACAAAAATCGTCTGATAAAGACACCTATGGGTTTAAAGGCTTATTACATATGCTAAATGTAGTCGCGATTCCTGCGAAAGTGAGTTAGGATTTTATTTTCTAGATTAGATTTGCTCGAGGACTAGCAAATAGTAAGGGGTATTTGATAGACATATTTTTGTGTCTAAATTGTGCTCAATTCTCTATTCTACTAGTGCTTGATTTTGTACTTATTATGGGTTTTTATTTCTTTGTAGGTATTTTTGATAAATAACTATTTGTGAAAAAATCGGCTCAAAAAATGATAAAGGCACCCATGAAAATTTACTAAGGGCACCTTAAAAAATGATAAACGCACACGCCAGATGGATTGGGGCACCTTCATTTTAAATTCAAATTCCTGATTTGGGGGGAAGAAAATTTCACGCGAGAAAATTCTTATGGATGATTCTGATTTGTTTGGGAATCAATTTTTAAGGAATAAAAAGAAGATTTCGATATATATATATATATGAAGTAACTACCACAACACATCATTCATGGGAGTTCCATGCCGTGAAAATTGCTCGAAAAGCCGAGACACGCCGGAAAAATAAGAGTTACTCTCAGATTCGGATTGACAAAGATTTGGAGTTGGATTTGGATTGTTCTTTGTGTTCTTATAGGTTAAGAAGAGTTATTAGGGTTCACTAATCCTATAAATAACAAAGAGAAACAAGAAAGAAATCATCCAGAGACGTGAAAAGAATTACAGGAAAAAAAGTTTTTCTGCTGGTGAAGAAGAAGACGAAGAACATAAGGCAGGAGAAAACTGTCATTGTTTTTGTTGCATATAGTTTCGTATTTTAAAAAGCGCCAAGGAACCGTACTTTATTGCTTCTGTTTTGTTTCTCTTCAGCCACACAGAAAACACTGCTTGCAACAGTTATAACCGTATCAAACCTTCTGTGTTGTTTTTATTTCTTCTTTGTAAACACTTTTTGAGCTATGAAGAATTATTTTGAGAGGTTTCTAACATGATAAGCTAATCACCATTGCTGGGGCGACGGAGAAAGCTATTTTTCTAATAATAAAGTGGTAATTCTTATTTTATTAATTTCTTATAATTCTTTTATAATTATTTGCTTTGAATTAAATTTGGAAAAAATGATTTTTATCAATTAGTTGTATTTTGTTTGGATGGGTCATGCTGAGTCTAAAGCTTTTGATGTCTCATAATTTTGATTTACAACTAATATTTTGAAAATATAACTTTGACAATATTTTAAATAAGTTGAATATATGAATTGCAAAATAAGTATTAATGTTTAATCACTTGAAAAATTGGCTAATGGTGGAATCCTTAGTCTCAGTTATTTCCACAATTTTTGAATCAATTATTTTAATTTTCTTTATTTTTAGTATTAAAAATTAGGTTTAAAAATTAAATCTTTACAAGTCTGAGTAACGAATCTTTTACCACTGTTTTAAAAACTACATCAGGAACTCGTGGACTAGTTGAAATGTAAAAGCCAAGATAAATACAAAATAAGCACAAGGTACATAAACATAGAGAAATAGTCAGTATTCCATTGACAAAGAGATCGATTAGATAATAAAGCCCCGTTGGGACTGCTTTTCCACCCTTTAAGAACTTTGTAACAAACTTTTGGAATAAGAAGTGTTTGCTAAACTTGTCTAAAGTGCTTTTCCAATGAAACTACTTCCATATTGGACTAACTTTTAAAACCTACTCAAGGCTGGCTTTTATAAGCAGTAAAATCAGAAGTTGTGGACCTACCTAATTTTAATTAAGTGATTCTCTATTTTATCCTTGTTATTTTATTAAAAAGACAAATTTTTATTCAAAATATTACATTATTATATTTTTAATTTTCTTCTTTTATTACTCTTTAAGATGATAACAATAATAAAAATTAAAATAATGTAATATAATTAAAATAATAATGCATTATTATTATATTTATTAAATGATTATGAAAATAAAATAAGGCAATTTTTTTATTAAATGATAATAAAGATAAAATAACCAATTAATAGTTATTTACATTTATTTAAATTTATTGGAATTAAAAATATATTTTTATTATAGTTAGATAGTTTTTAAAAATAATTTTTAAAACATGTCTATCTGGTTATTAGGTACATCACCAACACATCAACATGGCAATTTATCAAACTGAAATTACACTTTTTTAGTCCATATCAATTTATATATTATTGTTTACCAAATTTCTAAGCATTTATATTCATGGTATAATACAACACAATATAATAAAATAGATATTCTTTTAAAACTCACATCAATACCAAACTCGTTGTAAGACTCTAACTTTTGGACCTTTTGGTTTTTGACCCTAATTTGGAGGTCAAGAGTCCTTCTATCTATAGAGATCATGAAGACAAGATCTGCTCTACGCGATAAAAATTTAACTAAGTTATACTCCTTCCGTCCGGAAATAGATGACCTATTCATCTTTTAAATTTTGTCCGCTATTAGATGATATATATCATTAAACAAAGAGATATTTTTAAAACTACCATTTTAATTGATTATTTTTAGTATAAGAGATATATGTATAATTTGATAGTCATGTTTATATTTGTTACGTAGGTGTTTTAAAATGTTTTTCAATGGTATAAAGTTTACGAAAATCCGTCGTATATTTTAAAAGATAAATCAAATCTAAATTCTACTAATTATTATGTACAAGGGTATAATGTAAAAAATATTTAAAAAATATTTCTTTCTCCTCCTTAGCTTAAGAATTGTACAAACTTTATCCCCGGACGGAAGACGTATTATATAGTGTTTTCTTTAAATGGACATGGGTTTGGCCTCCGTTTACGTTGCTCACCCAACGGGCTTTAAAATACATACGAAATCTGGTATTAACTATTCACGGATAAATGAAAACAATGTTAGGTTTGGGCTGCTATTAAGATCAATGTGGATGCACCTCGCTATATGGCAATTAAGTTTGCTGCTTCTGCGATTGCAAGAGACCATCATGGCCAGATAGTTACTGCCTCTACTACAATTCACCTTCAAACAAGAACCCAGATGGCAGAGGCTTATATATGTCTTTCTTCTTGCAACAAAATTATCCCAAAGTAACAAAGTTCCCACATCTTATTATTGAAGGTGAATGTCTGACCACTGTGGTGATAGTTTTAAACGGTGAAGTTCAATATACTCCTTGGATAATTCAGAGAACGGTAGAAGAAAAGCTGCTCATAATCTCGCTTTTTATGCGATGGAGCATAATGTCCAGGACATCTTCCCAAATCTCTCACTTTATTCCTTCTTGTTTGTTAAGAGATCTTTTTTCTGGTTAATTAGTATTTATTTTTGTGTGACGTATATCCTTCTGCCAAAAAAATAATACAAAAAGCTATGAATGATTCTGCCCATTGTGAATGCTCTGACTAGTATATTATACATGGGCCTAAGCCTAATTTCCCCGAATACCAAACATAAAGATTATGAATGAATCTCAATCTTAAAACCCGTCATAGACTCATAAGATATATGATAGCGAGGGTTAAGGGTCTTGGGTTTTGATTTTGATTTTAACAGGCTTCACCTAAACTCATGAACCCATAGATAGGAAATGAATTTCGCATTTGTAATGTTTTTGAATGGTTGATTGCACAATGTGTTTGGCAAGTAGCCACTTGCTAGTTGTTGATATTTTTCTTCCCTCTCATTTTGGATTGTATTTTGCTTACTTCTGGTAAGCTTTTTCTTTCCAGTGACAAACTAGCTTCGCAATACTTGAAAATATCTGATGGATTTGATCACAAGATAATAAAATTGAGCAACTTCCAACCCTGAGTGGACACTTAAAATTGTCACATATTGCTACTGGTCAAAAAAACAACAATTTGGGTCCTTTTGATCTCCAACCTCCCTTCCAAAAGGGTACCCAACAACTGGAACTATAGGCTGGCAATCACATTTTCCTAATCAGGGTTTTGAAATTTGCATTAGATCCTTGAATAGCTGAATTTGAAAAAAAATTAAAAAAAATTAAAATAAACAAATACCTTGACTCATGTAGTGTTTGGGCATTATTTTTACACTTACCACAAATTTATAGTTAGTACCAACAAGTAGCTAAACAAAATGTGCTAGCTACGTAGATACTGATGTTGAAATGCTTCCACTAGAAAACCTTAAGAAAGTATGCTTTTCCAAGTTGAAGTAATCTAATTTCATAGATTCTTACTAGATTGTACTCTTTACTTACTCCCTCACCCAAACAAAAGCTCCCACCAAACTAACCCATTTTTAGTATATTAGGTCTGACTCTCACCTGTGTTGCATTATGCAACTTGCAGACCACAAGGTACAATAACTAGGTCGAATTCCATATATGCAAATTGGTTTCTTTATTTTACATGTTCTCTCTTTTTATCTTTTTGAGATTTGAATATACTCTTAACTAAATTGATCAAGTTGTTTTTAGAAAATGGTTACTAAATTTAATAAAAATGATGAAAGTCTAATAAATTTTCATCTGTTCTTCTTCCCCATTTTTGGTATTCTATGAACTGGACTCAAATATCTATGGCATAATCCTAGCTGGATGATGATGTACAGTAGCAATGTAGCATAGTATTATAGCGCTAGCTTTTTATCCTCTTTTTCTTTTCCGTAGCTTTTTTTACCAAATTGTTGTACTTATTGAATGATCATTCACCCAATGGGTCGGCGACAAAGGACGGGTAGTTTGGTGGAGATTGATTATTTAGATCTGCCCTGTATTTTTCTTCAATCGGAGGGTATCTAATCATATGTGATTTTGTGTTCTTTTGAAAAGACGACTTTTTGTATTTTTGTTTTGGGTTATTTTGTGTTTCCGCCGTATTCAAGATTGCTAATTTATGTTGCTCCTCTTAAAGATTCAAACTATGCACAATTATGTATCGTTAACTTTTTCATTTAACTAAATCGTGTAAAAAATACGACTGTCGCATGTAATTTTTTATGTTTTTGGATCGCCAAAATAACCATCAATAAAATTCATAGTGGTAAAATAATCAGAAAACATATGGAGACATCTCAAAACAAAGGCTACAGGAGCAGGAGGAGAAAAACACTGAATCAAAACTAAAATTTTGCACCTAACCTAAGATATCTACCACTCAGGCGAGGGATGAAGACACATAAAAATCATACGAGAAGATAAGCGATCGAGTTTGAAAGAGGAGAAAAGTCATTTACTGCAAGTCAGGGGGAAAGTCACTTTTACTTGACTTTGGGTGGATTAAAAAACAAAATTTTCCTTATTGATAATCAAAAGCTTTAGTATATTTATTTGGATCTATCTTGTGTGCCAATCACGCAGACTGTCATCTCAAGCTGTTGCCCATGATAGTAACAATTAGACCCTAAACAATTTTTTTGAATCGGTTAAGATTTTTTTAAGTTGGACCCATATGAATCACTTAACGTTCATGAAGAATGAGTTAGACAACAAAATAACAGACATATAACATGCAGCTAGTTTATAAATTATATTTTATATAGAATCATTCTTTTCCATGACATGCAAGATTCTTGGAATTCTTTTACAACTATAAAGTATCAATGTAACTTTAGTCTCTTTGCAAACCCAATATCAACAACAGACAACATAAATTTCTTCCGTCAACAAAAAAGAAAATATCAAAAGTCTGCAACTATGCCACCATCCCACCAACCTTTGTTAAAAGAGAGATGAAAACTGGACTGCTAAATGCGAGCATTTTCCTAGCCTAGCCTTTATCTAACTGCAGAGCCGAGTATGATATTGTCTTGCTTACTGCTGCAAACTGAGAATAAACAAAATGCAGCATTAGATATCAAATCGAAAGAGAAGAAAAGAGACAGGGCGAGATGCCCTAGGTGGTAAGAAGTGAACTTATAGCGTAATGCATAAAGTTGTGATCTCTTCGATACAACCCATAATCAAAAATGATTATTGATAGGAGGAGATATTTTTTAAATCCACCCCAAAAACGGCTTTCCCTCTAGTAGAAGTGGCTTTGCAACTGCTAAAGGACATAAATGAGGAACGTAAGAGCCAGAGCATGGTGGGACTTGATCAGTTGGACACTAGCGAGACAAATCTGAAGCATGGAAAATAAGAAGATTCATCGGGGATAAAGTAGCTGAGATCGGACCCTAGTTCTCTGATGAAGATACAACAAAACATGATGTACATGCTTAACACTGTAATTTTGATTGTATCAACACTTGTGTCTATATATAAATTTTGGGCTAAATCACTAAAAGGGGGTTGAATATTTTTTGGCAAGAGAGAGCAAGCTAATATTTGAGGGTGTTCTTGAACTTAAAGAGTGAGAAAAGATTTAGCCCATAACTTTTGTAACCCTTCATTCAATAAAAAAAACATTAATTTCCTCTCCTGTCGACATAGCTATAGATAAACCACATATAGGTTTGATTGTTAGCTTTATTTATTTGTTTTATGTTGGATTCATCTTATATGGTTTGAATGTATAGGTAAAAATTAGCTACTGAAAAATTAATATTACTTCTTCACTTTAATATTCAAATTAGTAAAATATATTTTAAATCCCCTATTGTAGATAGTTAAAAAATATATCTGTCATCTCGAACAATGATGGTTCTACCCCGTTGGATATTTAGTCGAAACGCGAATCTATTAACAAATAATTTTTTTTTACGAGAAAAATTATGGTATATTAAAAAAACTTCAAAAATAATTACAAAAGAGATAAATTTTTAAAGGATTTCCAACCAAACAAAACTCTTCGATAGAAATATCCTTAAAAAATATCTAAATTAGAGCAGTATTCTTGATAACACAAAGTAATTTTTCCCCTATCTTTAATCTTTCCCTTATCTTCAATCTTCCCCCGATGACATTTTGTTTTTCTCCTTCCATATAATCCAACAAACCATAAAAGGTAAAATTTCCCACAAATCACTATTCTTTCCTTTCAATTTATTTTGCCTCAACGCCAAAAAAATTTACAACAGAGTACAAGCAAAAACTCATTTGATTTTGAAGACTTTTAGAAAATAATTCCAAATAGACCATGTAAAAGGACAATGGAAAAATAAATGATCAACTGTTTTTTCGCTTTGCCTACGAAATTTGCAATTGATATCTCGGACGTTAACTCCTCTAGCATGAAGCATTACCAAAGCATGAACATAGTTCAAACTTGCTGTCCATAAACATAAAACTTACTTTTGGTGGAATATCTTTAGGCCAAAACAGAAATGCATTTTGATTTAAATTACTTGAAGAATTGTCAGCCAACAAGTCATCATAACACCAGCTCACCTTGAAATCATCATCATTACCACACCAAATGTTGCTGGGCAACTGCCGAGTAAAAGAACCAGTTGATCTCTCTCGAGCATTTCATTAAGTGTTAACAAACCTCCCCGCCTCAGATTCCAATTACCATCCAATAAAAAAATCCTTAACAGGTCGCCACTTCCCTCTAGTCCTCTTATACAGTCTTCGAAACTCCACCCCTAAAAAATCTTATCTTGGTACCATTTATCTTCCCAAAATTAAATGACATTCTCCGGATTAACCGTACACCTAATATGATGATGAAACGCGGGTAGCGTTTTCCAAATTCCCTTCCACATTCTTATACCCTGAGTCTTATTGGTCTCCCTTGGTAACACCTCTAAAAAATCTGCCCCGATCTTCTCTCTCGCAACTTTACACCACAAAGATTGATTTTCTCTTCTATACCTCTGAATCCATTTTGCCATCAAATCATTATTCATCACCTTTAAGTATCTAATGCCGAGACCACCCTTTTCCTTGGCCAACCAGATCTTGCTACATGCTACCCAACACATTTTTTCTCTCGTCGCCGAAGAACCCCATAAAACAACAGCCATAAACTGAAGAGTATTGACCATTTTGAAAGATCAATTTGATGTAATTGAAATAGCTGAATTTAGGGTTGTTTGATCAAGTACTGGAAACTAACAACAAAATGAATCATGGAAGATGAAGATCTTCTATTCTTCATTTAAACAATAAAGGAATAGGAACACAAAATATGACCGTTCAACGACCATTTTTTTATTGATAAAACCAGAGTGTTGGATTAAACGAGTAATAAATGGATTTTCATTTTTAAAACTTGGATAATATTTTTGGGCAAATCAAGATAAAATGTTTTCAAATTTGGCACAAAACACACAGGGTCCTCATACGATTAACCGAGCTGGAAATGAAAAATTGAAAAGTTAACCATAGAGGGTCTTGGCATACATTTGAATTTTAAGGAGAGGCAGTGCAAATAATTCTAGTGTGGTTTAATAAAGTCGTTTGTTTCAACAAAAAAAAAAATTTTTTTGGGGAAACTCAAAATAATCCTTCTTCTTTTTAATTATGAACCCTATTATTGGGCTCCACTTCTTGGATTTTAGAGGCTTAGAGCAACTGCAGCGGTTGAACCAGACCATCGATCAAAGACTAAATCTGTTTGGTCGTTTAAAAAAAAAAACGCAACGAAAACATGACTAAATATGATATTACGCTGTTGTAAATAAGCGTTAATTATCAAACGCTATATTAAAGTGACGTATATTACACAGACGTTTAACTAGACAAACGTTATGTTTTTGACGTTCATTTAGATTAGCGTTTTAAACATACGCTCCTGTAATGAAGCGTTATGTACTCAAACGTCAAACGTTACTGTACTGAAGCGTTTTGATATAAAACATAGAAAAATGTCCTAGTAAAGTAGCGTCGAAACTCAAACGCTCTTCTAAAACAGCATTTCAAAAAAACGCCTACATATAACAACGTTTGAAAGCCTAAACGTTGGTGTAGAGGACCGTTAATTTTGAAAATGCTGTTTTAATACAACGTTTTAAAAACGCTGTTCTTAATAAACGTTTAATACAACGTTTCAGAAACGTCGTTTTAATACAACGTTTCAAAACAACGTTTCAAAACAACGTTTCAAAAACGCTCTTTTAATACAACGTTTCAATTCAGAAACGCTCTTTTAATACAACGATTCAAAAACGTTGTTCTTTAGAAACGTTTTGATAAACGTCTTTCAGAAATGACGTTTGTGTTTATAAACGTCCTCGTACAATGGCGTTTTGGAAAAACGCTGTCTTACATGAGCGTCAGACTATATCTGTTTTGGACCATTTTCTTGACTAAACATGATCGGATACTGTTCAATTTTTGGACCAAATACTACATTTAGTCGTCCGTTGCGTCTCACAAAATCGGACCAAAGACCATTTCTGGTGTTTACTCTTTGGTCTGATCGTCCACTGCAGTTGCTCTTAAAAGATGATAAAATAGGATCATCTTATAACCAACTCAAAAGCCCCTTATCCTATTAATTATGATAATGCCAAAAGTACCCTCTATTAATTACTATTAATGAATTTAATAATCTAAACTAATTAAGATATAGTAGTTTGATTAGATTAACGAATTTGGTTTATACTTAGTCTTGTTTTACAGTCTACGACTGAGAACTTGTAAATTCCTAACAATCAAGGTACGAGCTAGCCGTAAACAAACCTACGGTAAGGAAATACTAACTTCGACTAGGAATCTTGTTTTCATTACACATTCTACGACTAGAAGTTTTGTTTTTCAGATTAACATACGGCTAAGAATTCTTTATTTCCCAGTCGTAATAAGTTGATAATATTCAACTTACGGTTGGGAATTCATCAATTTCCAGGCGTAACTACAAAAATATCTAACTTACGACTAGGAAATTGATGAATTCCCAACCGTAAACCTATTTTACGGCTCGGAATTGATTTTTTGCCAGCCGTAATATCTGATTTATGGTTGGAAAAATAAGAACTCCCAGTCGTAAACAGTTTTAGAAACCTAATTTTAAACCCTAACTTCATCGAATCTCACCTTTTAATCAATCAAAAGAAGAAATAAATGATGAGTTTTTTGATTTTTATCTTATAACAGTCATTTTTCTGGAGTAATAACGTCTATTTCAACTTCTTCATTCACCAATTATTGATTTTCGGTTTCAACATTTTCATTAGAGGATGATTCAGTTAAATTCACTTAATTCAATTGAGAATCGATAACATCGTCAAAGAAAAAAGAAGGAAAGGGATAATAGAGAAGAAGAAGAGAGAAAAAAGAAAAGATGGACTATATTGAAAGAATATTTTTAATTTTTAGTTTAAATTAGATCCCTATATCTCTATTTTGGACACACGAACCCGCTGCAGCCTTTATGAACAATAGTGTACCGCCCCAAAACTTGTAGGAAAGCGGGAACAATATATGCCATGAACAGTATATCCTAGTAAGGAAAAGTTGTACGAAGAAATTTCAAAATTCAAGCTTTTTTTCTTCACTAAACATCATACCTACGTGGATCCATTTGCCAAGTCATAAATTTCTATGATTACTGAGACAATTAGACGGAAGTTTTGCGGTATGATCTGGAAGAATATTCAATAAAGAAAAGATGCGATTTAGAAATATTCTCGTGACGTTAAAAGGCGAAAATAATGGTAAGGTCAAGTTGCAACAATGGCACTGCCCCTCACTTGGTGGAAAGTCAATTATCTTTAGTAAATTGATTTTTGTCCAGCACTCTTCTATTCGGCTGACCAAAAAAAAAGTAAGAAATCTCTACTCACTTGACTAAATAACTAAAGAATACACGTTTTGGGATATATATTTATATAACGTAGAACAGGTGTGGAACCACAAAACCTTTTATAGGGAGGTAAATTTATTTAAAGGTAGATAAAAAGATAAAAAAGGATTCAACATTGATAAAAAAAAGTTTAAAATATATAATAATAGGCTTGAAAGACAATCCAACAGTTAGGCAACTGTTTACTCATGCTATGAATTTGACTCCCTCCCTAATGTAGAACAATCAAACTATTGTACCTCTTTTATATAATTGACAATGAGGATACTAATATTTTAGGGAACATTAATCTAAATATCCAGTAATTATGATTGTTTTGTTTTATATGGATTGATATCACCCTCGTTAATACTGATCTCCTTTTTATTAATTATTATACCCTTTTAGACTTAATTGAGATGAAAACTCAAAAGTTTAGTATTAAGTAAATATTTTCTTACCTTTTACTTCTAAAAAATTATTTTACTTTTGGTTACCAGGCAAGCAATAAGATCTCTCTACATTATTAAATTTGCCGATTAGGAAAAATAAAATGAACAAAATTGTATAGAGTTTCATATAGTTATAACTTATGTTCAACCACATGGTTGGAAACAATGAATTCACAGTAGTATAAGATAATGGGTCACATTTCTCTAAACCTAATAAAATTAAGACATTAAAACCCACATATTAGACATTTTGGTTAAGTTAATACACATCAGCAATGACAGTGAGCAAAAATTCACAACTAATGAAGGAAAGAATTCTGCATAAATGGAAATTCCAAATTGATCTCTGGATGCATCTAGCACATAAGCTTTCACAAATATAATTAAGATAAAGATACGTTGAAAACAAATCAAAAATAAAAGAGCCAAATAAAAAGAGAAAATTAGATAAGATATGTTGCATATCTTTTCTTCTTTTCTCATGCAATAATGGCAATTAACCAAGCTTAAATTGCTATAGTTCATTACACCTTTCCACCACCTAGCATTCTAAAATCCAAACCATTGTACACCTAAACAATAAAAACAAAAATCAATAACAACAATATGATTTGTTTATTATTTTTGAGTTTTGTCTTACTTTCATTACTTCAAAAGATTGAAGACATATCTCCACAAATGCTTGCTTAATTATCCGTTCATACCATCTAGCTAGATCACTTGCTCAAGCCACCTAATAAACACTACCAAACAAACATCACCCCCACCAAATAGTTGCTACTAGAGAGAATGTGTGTTGGAGAATGAGAGCAGAGGTGGCAAAAACCATTCTGACCCACAGTTCAACCCTAACCTGATAAGTCTTAATCTGCAGGTCACCCCAACCCGCACTTTCGGCTTTGCTTAACAAATCACAGTATATAAACTCGACCGATTAGCCTGCGTACGTATTTGTCCATAACAGTACTATAGAGGGATAAAGAAATATGCAGTAAATAGGAGGGCGGAACTAAAACCTAGCTCACCCAGATTTAAGCCTAATATATAATTATTATTATTTTAAATATTTATTTATATTTTATAAAAATTTAAACTTAGTATCGAAGCTTAAATTTAAGAGAAAATCCAGTCAAGTCCATCCGTTGATAGATTTCTAGTTGCTCCACTAATCATTGACTAACAGATAGTCAAGGGAAAATGCCCCCACGATATGTGGTTTCGATCAGGCACTAGTTGAATCCGCCTAAAGAGGATCCTAACCCTACTCATTGGCCGTTGCCACTTCTAAGTGAGTGCGTGCGTGTATGTTGGAGGATAGGAGTGTGTATTATAGTGAGAGAGAAACGGCTACAAAAATCGGTTTAGGAAGGGGAGGGAGGGTCACGTGAATGAGAGTATAATAACATAACGTAAAAAGAGTTTATTTTAAAATAAAAAAAGATTTCAAGGGAAGATGAAATTACATCTGTTGATCAACAAAGATATTACGTTGGACCCACCCCTAACAATCCTCACCACACATTATGGAGATGATTCCAAATCCATGCATGCATGATAATGGAGTAATACATGTGCACCCACTGTACACCCCATTCATGTAACTTGCTCTTTTTGAAGCTCTATTTATTCTCATCATTTCTACATGCAACTTCATAACCAACAACAACAACATCTTGGGTAGATAGGGAGCTTGTTTTTCTCTTGATCGATATAGCTAGTTTTAGTACTTTGAGTGAAAGAGAGTTTAGTGCTAGAGCTAGCTATATCATCATCTTAATTCCTCTCTTAAGTGAAGACATGGGGTTGTTCACCGTTCATAATCCATTGATTCTCACCTTTGGCCTCTTAGGTATTGATTTTGATCATTCATATCACTAGTCTCTCTTTATTTTTCATTAGTAATTCTGTTCTGTTCTTCTTTTTCATTTTGTACGTGTGTTTTCCATGATTTCTATTGCTGGCTTGATTCGGTTCCGACTTTCCGATATGCGAGATTCATAACTTTCCCATTTCTGTAATCCGGTACAAATGTTGATCATGTTCTAAATAAAAAGAAAAACGGATGGAAGAATGTCTTTGAGTTAGATATATAAATTTTTTCAAAGTGAAACTTCCAACTAGGTAGCCTGCTAGTTTAGTTTGCACTTTGCACAAGCTATCTCATCAAAAAATGAAACTACTTTTTTCATCATTGTTTTGTCAAAAAGAGAGTGCTAACTATCTCAGTTTAATAAGTTCATCACCCATCTTTCTTCCTATCATCAAATTTCTTTTTAGAGTTTCTGTACAGGTGATGAGGTGCAACATATGTGACCTTAACATATCAACTTCATGCATAGTTTCTATGTTTTTCCATGTAACGTATAATTTCAATTTTCGGGACCATTCATTTTCTCAATGGGGTTAAATGGCTTTATCCTTAATTTTTTGTGTTAGTTTCTAACATGTTGCATAAATTAGGTAAATGCAAAACTTTGATGATATGGTGTACATATTGTATGCTTTAACTATCTCTGATTCTTTTTTTTTTGTGGATTTTTTTTTTTATTTGTATATCTTAAATTCGAGGGATTGCACATTGAATGAATGAGATATTTTCTTACAAGATGCACCTTACTTCTGATGTATCTACTATTCTTTTCTGAAACATCGAATGTGTTAATTAGGTTGGTATTTATGCTTAACTATAAGCAAGTATACCTACAACTAAATGGGTTTGTAATACGTCGTCTTCATCACTTGGACACGTACAACTACGTTCGCAATGCCATCACTGACGCACCACCCACTAATTACCTCAAAAGTATGTTAATAACAATAACAATGATTAATAAAGATGTAACTACTTGAGTTGGCCGTAATCACTAATCATTTTTACAAATGTCATCCATACTAACAGAAAAATTTATTTGATGTTATAGGTAACTTCATCTCACTAATGGTATACCTTGCTCCAGTGTAAGTTCTTGCTTCATGATCGTTAGGAAATAATTATTTGATTAAGATTTCAAGACCAATTTAATAACGATTAATTAACCATAGATATTTATTCGGATTACAGACCGACATTTTACAGGATTTACAAGAAAAAAACAACAGAAGGGTTCCAATCTGTACCATATGTGGTTGCTTTATTCAGTTCAATGCTGTGGATATATTATGCATTCATTAAAACTGATGCAACCTTTCTCATCACCATTAACTCGGTTGGATGTGTCATCGAGACTATATACATCGTCATGTATATGGCATATGCAATAAGGAAGGCAAGGGTATGGATAATTGATTAACTTAAATGTTCTTGGAAAAAAATTTACACGTAAAGAACGTCCGAAGTGAGTACTTAATTATAAAGTGATGATGGATTATTTGTAGGTCCAGACTGCTAAGCTTCTGTTGTTCTTGAATTTGGGTGTATTCTGTTTGATTCTTCTTCTCACTCTATTACTGGCAAAGGGACCAAACCGTGTTGTTGTCCTTGGATGGGTTTGCGTTGCCTTCTCTGTATGTGTGTTTGCGGCTCCTTTAAGTATTATGGTAAGGATTAAGATATTCTATCAATAACCTCAGTAGCTATACAGTACCATCAAGTATATATTCCTTTTAGCCTGATGAATTTTAATATTTAACTAACGCGAGTTGTTCAATTGTTTATTCTTACAGAGAAAAGTTATAAAGACAAGGAGTGTAGAGTTTATGCCGTTTTACTTATCGCTTTTCCTCACAGTGAGCGCCGTTGTGTGGTTTTCTTATGGTTTCCTACTCAAGGACATGTACATTGCTGTAAGTTAATCGATGATCTAGAGCGAAAAAGGTTTCATTAGATTTGGTAGCGGTTTCGACACAAGTGTTATTCAGTTAATCAAAATCTAACTAGCGTGTCGTGTGCTGTTTTTCTGTGTAGCTACCGAACATACTAGGGTTCATTTTTGGAATAAGTCAGATGATACTCTACGCAGTATACAGGGGAAGGAAGCAGCCAAAAATCATAGAAGATGAGATAAACAACGTAGTCGAGATCAGTCCTATTAATACTAATGCTGCCACTCTCCTCAATGTTGCTAAGATGAAGGAGATTCTTCCCGAAGTACAGATTATAACTATCAGTAATGGTAATATTGAAGATGTTCAAGAACAAATAGCTAAAGAAAAGAACATTCGCGGAGCAGTACTCTACCAGCAGCAAAACGTTATTGAAGTGTGATTCAACTACTTTATATGTGATATGATCTGTCATGACAAAGTAGGGGTAGTCCTTCCCTTCTGCTGCTATCTTATGTATAATTAAGATTAAGGATCTACTAGGGTTTACATTCTTGTCTATCTAGTTTAATCTTTCGATTTTACCGCTATCATCCCCTAATGTAATGTAATAGTCAGACTGACAAAAGGAAATCCATCCATTAATCATTGTACGTCTATTACCAACTCATAAATGTATAATTATCCCATTATCTTAGTAGTTTGTCCAAGGGTTCACCAAAATCGAACTAGGATCTTACTTGTTATGAAACTAACAAAACCTTATTTAAAGTTGTTGTAACCTGTCCTAGCTATAAACCAAAGGAAAATAAGGCATAAGCAGCAGTGGTTGGCCCAACTTGACCGTTTTATGTCAGGTTCAATTACGAGGACCTACTTCGTACAAGTTCGCAACCGAATCTACAATCAAACACAATGAAAAGGATAGAGATGCTGATAACTTCACAAATTTTAATAAGTGTATGAAACATGCGCATGTGAAAAAGGAGTGGAAAAAAATATGCACATAACAAATGGATAATATGTTGGACCATTTGTACCTAGTTTGGTTTGATATCACTCCCCATCGTCTTGGATTAGGCATCAAGTCGTGGGTCGTACATATCCCAAAATTTTTGATCATCGGTCACATGTAAATTTTATGTAATTTTCTTTTTCTCAAAACTGAAGCTTAGATTAAAACCGTAGGCCATTCAGCTGGTTAGGCCAAACATTACGGTTACGTATTTTTCTTAGCTTTAGTTACATTATAGCTAAGAATAAATATTATGATATATTTTTTGGCTATAATGTAGCCAACAACTTTGACAGTTTTAGTTACATTATAGCTAAGAATAAATATTATGATATATTTTTTGGCTATAATGTAGCCAACAACTTTGGCTTAGCTAGTGAGGAAAAGAAATCTATATCGATTTCTAGCTAAAACATGGATGATAGAAACTCAGTTTCTATAATATAGTAGATTTTAAACGGATACTCAATTTTTATAAGGTTTTTGACGGATCCCAAATTCCCGTCTTTAATTTTAAATTAATTTTCGTTATTTTCTATTTATATTCCTAATATTTCTCATACCTCTTTTACTTCACCATAATTTTCTCTATCTGTTTCTATTTCCTATTTTTTCTGTTAATTATTTTTTCATTAATAACCAGGTTTATCAAAATTTTATAGCATGACCTGAAATCTTACTAAATTATTGCAACATAGCATCCAAACTCCTAGCACAACTCACATAAGCTTTGGTAAAAACCACGTAATCATCTGCACAAATACAAATGACTCACAAAAAGACAATTTTTAGTTACTTTGATTCCTTGGATTTCATTATTTAGATTCAGCATGAAGTAATAATCTAGACAAAATATCCATACATATAATAAAGAGATATGGGGACAAGGGCTCTCCTTGTCTAAGACCCCTAGTAGGATTGAAAACTTCTCTTGGAGACCCATCAAGCAGAACTGAAAAAAAAAGTTAACACACATTGTTCAATCATACCACATCAACGATCATTGAATCATACCTTTCTAAGAATAATAATAAAAAAATACCACTCAATTAATTATGTCGACAACCTCCAATATATCAAGTTTGATAGCCATAAGACCAGACTTGCTTCCATTGTTCCTCATTGTATGCACTACTTCATGTGCATTATTAGTTATCTGCCTAGATAAGAGGAAAGCTCTCCTTGATATCTACTAATGAATTAATGCATTATAATTTTTAATTATCCTACTAGATAAGAGCTTAGAAATAATTTTTATAGTTCACATTGCTTAAACTAATAGGCTTGAAAGCAGATGCACTCCTAGGTGAACTATTTTTTTGGGATAAGGGAGATAAAACTATGGTTCATCTGTTTAGGAAAATAACCAGAGTAGAAAAAATCTTTAACCATTTTACAAGTGTCACTTTCTACCACATCCCACATTGATTGGTAGATTTTCCAAAGTATATTCTTAATTACTTCATCAGAGGGTATGCAAGTCAAAAAATCATTTTCAACTTCAGAAATACAAGTATTCAAGATTTTAAGGAATTTCACTATAGCATCAGGTGGGTTTGAAGTTTTACTAATCTTAGAGAAATGTTTTTTTTAACTCTTGATCTATCATGCTTCTATCGGTTGACCAAATCCGTATATTGTTCTGAATACAATCAGTCTAGGTTCTTATTTTCCTAAACTTTACCTTTTCATGGAAATACTTAGTGTTTTTGTCATCAAATTTCATCAGATCCTCCTTAGCTCTCTGAATATAGTATCCATGTTTAACACTATAACAATGTTTAAGCCTTTCCTCTAAGTAAACTACTTGATCATTCCTAGTAGTACTATCCTCATTATGTTGCAAATCAGCCAATTCACCCTTTATGTTATTTATATTTGTTTGTATATTACCAAAAGTATGAAGGTTCCATATTTTAAGGTTTAATTTCAAATTTTGCATAGATTAACATGTTTATAAGCATAACAACCATTCACATTACAATTTCAAGGACTAATGATAACATTTTTATAAGAACGATCCATCAACTAACTTTTGTTGAACCTTTGGGGTTCCCTAATAGGATTATTTGTTCTAGAAGTAATTAGTACAATGGAAAGGTGATCACTTCCTATGCTAAAAAGATAATAAACAATAGTGTTTTTCGGTAAAAAATAATTGTATTGTAAAAAGCACTTTCTATAGGTTCGTGAAATCAAAATTGTACAAGACAAAACCAAGAAATGACCGTTCACATCTTACTTCGGTCATAAAGGTGGAGATGATGGGTTGCTTTTAGAGGAGAAAAACATAAAAAGTTGAGAAAACCAATGTGTGATGAAATTTGCAGTGTGGTTGTTGAACTATGTTGAAGGCTAGATTCTTGACTGTCAATCTAAATATCTCTCTGAGATCCTAGATCCCTTTCTGAATAATCACCATCTATTTATAGTCTTGGTGTGAACATGCTGATTTCGCGTAAGTTGCGGAAGTTGTGATTAGATGGATAAGTGATGATCGTGGAGACTGTGGTGAAAGCATGTTCATTATATCAGAAAGACTATATGACCAGTACTCCCTCATCCTCTCAACTATCCTTAATTGTACCACTACTCATTACCTTCTCGTCATGGATGTGTTTCCCACATCGAACGTTGCTGTAAACCGCCAGACCAATACCCCATGAGAATCCCTCACGTGAAAAATTTGATGTCTCCTTGAAAAATATTGAAGTCATGGACTACAACTATTTTGGATAAGTCATGGTAATGACTTGTTGATATCTTGTTGACACTAAATGTTCAACTGTGTATTTGATTAAATAGACTGACCAGTGTCAAGTCTAGTAAAAATAGTAAGTCTAGTAGTAGACTGTATTAATATGATTTGAGCGCTAAGATCGGATGATGCTAGCCATGGGCATTAAATAAGCCGAGTAATCAACAAGAATTACCAACAATGGTGTCTAAAAGGATCTCTGTTAAGAGGCTCACTCGTAGAATATTTACGACTCAGGGTATCGATGAGGTGGCTCAGACTCGAGGCATGAGCATGAACAAGATGAGGAAATTGGTATTACACCACGATAAAGATGGACTAGATAATACTAGTGTTAGGAAAAGAATGCTAGCACTAAGCTAGCATCTCGGGCATGTCCATCGATGGTATTAGAATAACAGTGAAATTGTAGTGGCGCTGGCACTGGGATAGTGCTGAGGTATAGGATGGCACTGGCATTAGGCCAGCGCCCTGGTTGTAATGGAGCTAGCAACAACCTAGCGTCGATGATTAGGTTAGAACTGCCATAAGGCCAATGCCGTGTTATGTTAGCTTGGCAATAAATGTTTCTTAAATTGCTCTTCTGAGGTCAAATATGCTACTTTAGTGCTTTATTCAAAGATAACCACGAATTATGCGCCACACCTCTTAAACACGCCACAAACAAGGATCAATGGATTAAAAGACGCATTGCGCCTCTGAGCTAGGCTAGCACCAACCACTTGGCTTAGCACCACATTAGACATAGTTACCCACCTTAGCGTTAAAAGCGCAAACTTTATTAGCGCATCACCTTAGCGCCAAAAACGTAAACTTTCTTGGCCTAGCATCCATGGCTTACACGGACTTGGATAGCGCGTCCCTACCTGATGTGCCATTAGCCTAGCGCGTCCCTATCCTGATACGCCACAAGCCTAGCGCGTCCATAGTGATGCATCCCCAAGTAGCCAACATCATCAAGCCTGGGGCGTCCCAGCTGATGCGTCCCTAGCTGTATCATGTCCCTAGATATAATACGTCCCTAGATAACACATCTCTAGTGAATATTGTCTTGGCTAGAGCGCCCTTGGTTGATGCGCTCCCATGGATAACGCGTCCCTATCTTGGCCATAAGCGCATTAGTGCTAGCACTTTAATGCTAACAATACTTGACCTAGTTGAAGTGCTAACTTCGAACGTCCTTGACGATATCTCTCTAACCCTAGCGTAACTGATACTCACTAGAAGTTATGTATATTGGCCTTGCAATTGAGACATTAGCACATTACCCTTTTATACTTAAAGAGCTATCATATTACTATTTGTTCTAAGTAGCTAGTACTAGCCTTGCTAGCTATTTCATTCAGAATTACTCCCTTCTTTCTAATATTGGTCTAATACCAAATCTTATACAGTTTTCTAACAAGTCTTCTTGCTTAAGAAGCTCTCTACAGTATTTGGCCTCAAATGCCTTTCAGGATTATGCTGAGTCACTTCTGGGATAATACTTTGCCATTAAATATGCCATGTTACTCCTAAGCTAGTAGATGCCACTAAACTTACCAGACTCGACATTAATCAGCTTGATTATCAATTTATTGAGTTGTGCAACTTTCCTCACTGACTTAGCAAGTCATTTGACTTGAATTAATCAAAATAATAGTGGATTATGACTCCACCATCTATGAAATATCAAATACAACGCATGGGGGGATTCTCATTAGTATTGGTATGTGGTCTACGGGAATCGTGCGTCGTGGAAACACATCCACGACCAAGAAGGTAAAAAGTAGTGAGACGGTTACATAACAGTTGAGAGGGTTATAAGTAGTGGTCAGACAGGTCTTCCTTACTTTTCGGACATGACCTCACTACAATTTCCACAATCATCACTTTTCCACCTCTGCTTAACTTCCACCACTTACAAGAAATCAGCGTGTCTTCTTCGAACTATAATAGATAATTATCATCTATTCGAAACAATACAACAAGAAAGAAGAAACTAAGATATACAAAATTAGCGATTCATCTTAGAGATAATCCTTTCTTCTTCACACTACTTATCACACTGATATTTCTCAACCTTCTTTGTTTTCCTATCATAAGACCTACCTAATCTTCTCCACCTTTGTGATCGAAGCAGGACGTGAACGGTCATATCTTTGGTTTAGGCTCGTCTTGTTCGATCGTGATCTCTCAAACCTACTTGAAAGTACTCTTTTACAGTATATTTTCTTTCACCCTAAAACAATTGGTGACCATAGTGGCATATCAACCTCTCAATTACAAAAGCCAATTTTCAGTTATTCAAGATGGTGGATCTTAGGTATGGAGCAGTTACAACTCCTATAGTCGGTTCAGGTAGCACTTGTGGTGGTGATTCTGAAAACACCCATGTCACTACTGAACCTCCTTGTATGTTACTACCAATACTACGAATACATCTCCTCTCGGTGACAAGACTGCTGAAATCACCGAGAATACTCAAAGTCCACCCAGCATAACTGTTTGATAAAGAGACAAGATGTTCTTTCCAGAACACAGGTGTACATGGCTACTACTCAGAAGGAAGTACTTGTTTGCCTCAAAACTTTGAAAGAGCAACTCTCCCCAGAACAACGCTATTGTCTGACTGAGCGAAGCAGGACCAACCTCATAGCAACCAATGACGCTGGCACTTCAAAGACTCAATTGAATGATGAAGTTTATATCATTCTTGATCGCAAACCACAAAGGTACCAACAAATCAATTTTTTCACCCATGAAGATCTAAAGATATTTCTACAAAATGATGGCAAGAAAGACTCATCCTCGATCCATCAATACCAACCTCCTTACCCACCTGAAATTCAAAGGATTCCTTTGTCAGGAGTTTACTCATCTCCTAGTTTCTCATTATATGATGGAACTGGAAATGCTCATGAGCACGTCTCTCGATTTCTCGAATCACTTGGAGAACATGAATTGATAATCATGTGCTACATCTAAAATACTTTTCAAAGTCCCTCACTGGAAGAGCCTACACGTGGTATAAAAATATTGCTCCCAACAACATCTCTGACTGGGAAGACATGGTTAATGCTTTCTACAAGAAGTACTTCTTTGCCTTTGAGTAGATCACTCTATTATGCCTGGGACGAATGTTTCAGATAAATAATGGGCACCCCAATGAATACGTGAAGAGGTTCAGAATTCAAGCACTGGATTTTCATGATCCAAATGTGATAGAACATCAACTAGTGGACCTCTGCATTAATGGTATGATCCATTTTTATCGTGCTCTTTTGGAAAATTTACATTTTCAGACCTTCTCTGAGGTACATGAAGTCGCGAAGCGATCTGCCACAACTGCTCCCGCCCTCTAAGAGAGGACCAGACCGACAAGATAAGAAAACCGTGGAGACATATGCAGAAGTCGACGGCTAGTTAACAAACAGTACAATATTCAACCATCAATTGGTGCTGTCAGTAACGAAGGATCCAAGAGAAAACCTCCATAACCAGAGTCACAGACAAAATATTCTCCTTCCAATCCGACCTTAACACCAGTACCAACTCGAAGATGGACTCCGTCTCAGAACATAACCAAAGCCTCGCAACAACAGCTACAACCGCAACAAGGATAAAATGTTAAGCCAAATTTAATGTTCCCAGATTTCCAAGTTCCAATGGTAGAAGTACTCGAACTACTCGAGGCCTGGATAGAAGATAGTACCACCCAATTACCACCCATACGGAGCCTTTCCTCGTCTCAGCGGACAACAGATCTGAAATACTATGATTATCACCGATATGTCAATCACCCAACCAGTGAGTGTAACAATATGAAGCGCATCTTTAAAGAAAATATGGAATCATGGGAATTGTAATTAGAAGCTAAAATAGTCCACAAAAAATCCCCTTCCTGTTAGAAACTTCACTCTCTCCGAGAAGTCAACTAATCAGAAGGTTCATTCTCTGATAGAACGTATGTACGAGCTTTTATATCTCTCAAAAGGAGAACGCGAAGATGTTTGTGCTGCCCTGAATCATGTCGTAGCTGGAAGGCGCTTCATAGAGGATACTCATACTTAATTCAAGCCTCCCTTGAAGAACATGGTTGACACAAATGATAAGGAATGTGGTTGGGGACTCCCCACAAAGCCTAAAGATTCAATTCGGATTTTAAAACTCGACTAAGTAAGTCCTTCTCCCCAAACTCCTTTACAATCAATGACCCCCTGTCCTTTTAGAACTCGGGGACTCTGCCTATAAGATAATTATGTCACAGTCAGAAGATGTGAATGGGAAGCTGATTCATTTTAATATTTTATAAAATGGCTGAAAATTTCTTTTGCTTAGAACGGAAAGATTTATGACTCACTTGCGAGTTAAGTTGCTTTTGATGATGAGAAGAAACGCCAACAACAATTCTTTGTTGTCCAAAGAGAGGGATTTTTAGACGAGATGCTACAGACTAGACCTTTTCGAGTTGGAAACACGATTCTGAAAGTTACTAGGAGGGAACAACTTCTTGCACTAATTCCTTTTACTATCAAAGAAAAAGCTTACATAATCACTGAAAGTTTACTAGGTGGTCACTACAAGCTCGTAAATAGTGAAAAGCCAGAAAGAGTAGTAATTCACGGCAAGTGGCTCAAAGCTTGCAAAGCCTGAGTACTTCATTGTTTCATTTTAAACATTTCCCCATTTTCATGCAATATTTCTGCATTCATAGTTAGGTTTTCAAGCTTATCAATCAATTGAAATATCCTTATTCATTTGTGAAAAAAATAATAAAAGAACATATTTCTCTACAAATAACTTGCCAAGAACCTACCTACTCAAAATCCCAAAAGAAAACCACAAATGTGCTTCATAAAATTATAAAACTAGAAAAAATCTTTGAAAGCTGGCTCAGTCCCTACATAATACTCCTTTTCCATCTTTCCAAGAGTCTCAACCGCAAGCTCCAATTCTTGGGAAAGTCTTTCAACCTCTACTCTAGCCTTGGTTACCGCCTCCAGACTAGAAAGTTCTTCTACTTCATCAAAATGCTCTCTTATGGCTCCCAGACGATGACGGATCCACATGACATTCAGACCATAGTTCTTAAAGTTATTCACAGCCTCCTCTCAGTCTTCAAAAACTGAATCAAGAAATTTATTCTAAGGGATTGAGATCATCTCATGTATGATGGGCAACAAACTGGAAATATCTCGTTCTAAAGCCCGGTAGTTCCTGGAATTATCTACAGAGAAGTGGCCAAACTTTTTCCATATTTTGTATATAACTCGGCATAGGTGGATGGAACAACAAATCCCCCAACAAGCAAGTACCCAGGAAGAGTACTACCCTCACCAAGATACAATGAAGGTACTACCCTCAAAAAGAAGGCAAGTTAGGAGTCATCTCTTGATTTTCAGTATGTGATAGGGCATTATCTACATCGGAATCAACGGTAACTCTTGTTCCTCCACTAGCAAGCTCAGTTTTCTGATTTCGATCATCTCCCCCCCTAAAAGTAAAGATGATACAGGCAGATTAAGTCAGAACGTCTCAAATACAAAATTCTTGAGCATGAACCATAAAACTTGTGATACCTACTCATAAATATATTATACATTCACAAAATTTTATTCAATGGATTATATGAGTTGGAACAATCACAAGATGTTTTACAAAAAAACGTCTTAGAAGCAATTTTCACTACCTCTCGGAAACTATGAAGATGAAAACAATTGGTGATGAATCTAGGCATGGTTATATCAAAAGTTTCGTATTTGGTGTTTACTACAACGTGTTAAAAGGGCGTACCTATCGTACAAGTGAGCTAAGAGTTATGGCAAAAACGGCTAGCGGAGTCGAGTCTGAAAACTGTTAGGATTTTTCTGGATACTTTCTGAGTTATACTGTTTAGTCATTTTGATGTCCCAAACAATCTCAAAACCTGGATTTTTTCCTAGTAGGATGTAGTAAATTATCTTCTAATAAGTATAAATGGGTCAACCATCCAAAACGAAGGTCGCACAAAGATTCTATGGCGTTTTTCCCAGGCACTATACTTCTGAAATTTTCTGACAACGAAAATCTATGAATGTTTTACAAAATTCAAGCATAGTCATACTTATATGAGAAATTTAAGGAGTTTACATGGCTTATTACTATTACAAGGGGAGTAAAACTTACTTGAGAAGGATCCAAGTTAGTAGAAGAGTCCATCACCACTTCACCTTCATTGTTTACTTCATCATCAATAGCATTGGATTCAGACTCTTCATGGATTTCTTCTGTAAGAGATGTTTCTTCAAGTTCTTCCTTCCCAGACTCAGGAGCCTCATCGAAGTCAACACAAGCACTGTGCTTATATGCTACACCAAGACGATAAAGTATATTATAATTTTAAAATACATAAGTATCGAGAATGATAAGTTGAATACTTACGTTCTTGCGAGGTCCGGTCTTGCTTCCAAGAAGAATCATCCTTGGCTCTTTCTTACAAGTTGGGGACTATTAACACCAACAGAAGCAACATCTACTCGAGGACGAACGACACGATTTTAGCGGAATAAATGAAAGATAAGAATCATAATAGTCATGTTTCTAGATGCATCAATAATTAGCTTCTGCTTGGCCTTAGACGAACTCTGCAAGTTGGTACCCCGAGCTTTGTTCCTTTTGGAAGGGGGGCCACTCATCACCATAGATCCTGAGAGGAATTATTTGAAATGTCTCCTCTCGACATTCCATAAGCGTGCATACATGGGTGATATCCGAGGCTTCCTACCCCGACATAAGAAAGGGATGCATATTCCCTCAGCAAGACAGACATCCAAGTTCTTCTTCAATTCTCTAATGGATGGGGCTGCGCTGTGGCTATGTAGCACTTCTTGGTCAAACCTCATCTGACGAGCCGCACGATAAATGTTATATGCTTGCACTTAATAACCTTCTGAATAAATAAAAAACATGTAACCTGGAGTGGAGCTATTCATAAATGTATTCTGAGTAGGAGAAAAAGCATTAACCTGCTTCTTTGGACCTGACCAGACAACCATCTCAACCTCTTCAACAAAATTAGTTGATGAAAGTAAATGCCCGTGCTCAGAATCCCAAGGCCTGAAGATCACATCGCTCTAGATATTTATCAAATCAACTAAATCTATAAAGGTAATAATCCTTCTATGTCAGCGGAGGATTCCTTGCATATTCAACAGCTCCCTGCAAATTCACCACCACCAAGCTATTTTGGGAAGTCTTGGGGAAACACAATATAAATGCAAGAATCAGTGTTCATAAACCCCATTAGAAGTCTTCATCTCGTGAGCCAATGAATCTAAGTGAGAATACAAATAACCAAGACAGAGACATTCACCACCAGCAAGCGCTACTGTAGAGGAACAACCGAGAACTTCAATTTGCCAATGGGGAAGTATTAAATTACGTCTCTAGACAACCAAAGTGTCGGAAACGCTGCAATGGTCAAGGGGTCAATAATAGTAGGATCATTCACATTGGTTTTACCATTCCACCAATGATAAATCCACTTTACATAATGTGCACCACATCGACCCCTACTGATGCGTGTCGTAGGTGCAATCAAATTAGTGATCTTATTTCCACTCAATTAAAGAATAATATAATAGGAGTCAAGTTTGTTCCCACGAGGAGCGAGGTGTTTCAGTTGTTTAAAGGATCACAATGGGGGTTTTGTTTTTGGTCTTGAACAAAGTAAATAACAAAGCGAGTAAAAGTAAAGTTGTAAACAACAAAGAGAGATATGATCGAGAAATCCTTCTTCGTTACTAAACATTCATCAAGTTAATATATTCATCTACTCATTGTTAATCATACATTATCACCAACCGTAGAATAACAACTAGATCAGTGTTATCCCCGAAATTCCTTATATCATTGGTACGGAAGTTCTCACCTACCACTCAGGGTGTAATTTGGTCGAATGCTTTATATTTTGGGAATTTATAGGTTAATCCTAGCAGTTAGACTCTTAGATGAAGTTCCATTTACTAGTGTTGTTCATACACATAATTGCTCCATAGAATCCTTCTGCAAGGTCTCTTGTTCTCTATTTGTGTACGAGTCAATGGACTATTACTTATCTCACAACGCAATAGATTAAATCAACAAATTAATTTAGTTGGCCACCTAAACAATCTATCAACAATCATCAACATTTTTTATAGTATAAACAAACGATAATCATATGAAGAACTCAAAATAGAATCATATATTAAATCAAATCATGTTTAGAACTTAGAATTCATCCTCGATCAATTAGGTTTTTAGCTACTCATGGATGTAGAAACATCCATGTTATACATAAGAGTAAAGAATTCGTTACGATGGTAAAACCGCTCCAAACCCTAGACTTTGCTCCTTGTGTTGTTGATCTCCTCCAAGATTTGTAAAGTTGTGTCAAAAGTTTCTTCTTAGGGTTATGAAAGTCTTCTTATATAGTCTTCATTATAGCTAGGTGTTAGAGTCCTAATGGGACCATGATACCTTGATTTAGAAGTCAAAAACGTGTTTTAGAAGTGGCTTCCGTTGAGTCATAATCGGTAGTATCAATCCTCTTTTTTCTACCGATTGTTAGTGTCCAAAAACAAGAGTTTTCTGATGCCAAAATCATACATAATCGGTAGTCACGAAACCCTCCTTATCTACCGATTGTTAAAGTTTAAAATATGACTTTTTATGTGTCCAAAACTTGGCATAATCGGTAGACTCGATACTCATCATATCTACCGATTGTAAAACCCCTAAAAAAAATTGAGTCTGAAAACACCTATAATCGGTAGGCACGGTTTCCCTGTTATCTCCTGATTGTAATACTGTGTGTTTCACTTTCTTCATCTCGGCTGTTTTGCTCATAACTTCCTCATACGAACTCAGAATGACCTCATTCAATGTCTTCGTCCTTCAATTCTCTTTAATATGCTGATAAAAAACTCTAGATTTTAACGAGTTGAAATTGGTATTTGGTTCTTCTTCAATTTCCTTGTTTGTTTCATGTCACAATGAACTCCTTTCTTCTTGTTTGGCCTTGGGACACTTGAATATTTATTGTACTTCACTTCTTAGCTCTTTTATAGCCACTTTCACTCTTATTAGGGTGATTCACCTAATAGAAACAAATAAAACAAAAAAAAGTAATAACAAGTAATACGCAAGAATTATAACAAATATTAGTATGAATTTGACACTAAAATCATGTAAATTATGCACTTATCAAATTCCCCCACACTTAGATTTTGCTAGTCCTTGAGAAAACTACTAACTAAACTAACTAAAATACAACAACTGCCTTTCGTCAAGGACACAATTACACTTAGCATGTGCAACAAGTCTTTAAACCCCTAGGTGTCCCTAGTGGACGAGATATAGTCTCGTGAGGGTTTACAAGAGGTATACCCACAAAACCTACTCTAACTTCAAAGTAACAAGTATCTAAAGAGCTATGAGAACATAAAGTTTCTGCACGCTAATAATAAGAAGTTAGAAATGCCAAAAAATATTATTCTTGTGCTTAACCCTTGAGTTAGGAGAAAACCACCATATGAAAGAATCCAGGTTCGAGAGTGACCGGATAAGCAATCTGCCTCATCAATAGGATTTTATGAATTTGACACTCAAAAGACATACTTTATGGTTCTCATGTGTACAGGCAGGAGTGAAGATAGAATCCTGCACACGTTGAATGGTTGGAAGGAAAGGTAACCTTCTGAATTGTATGAAGATGTTATCCCATAGAATGTGGGACAAAAAAGAACCCATTTTTTTCTGGTGACCTTTAAGAAAGGAAATGAACCACTATGCAAGGATGGCAATGCTTACTTACCTTCTCACTCGATCAACAATCAGCAACACTCTCACATCATCTAATAGAAACGTCTTCGGTCTTCAACTATTGATGATGAACTCTCGAAATTCATGGAACTTTGACGGTTGTAACCTTTTTTTCCCCTCAATTCCTTGTTGCTTGGAACTTTTTTATAGATTTATTCTTACCCAAGGACTTTACCACTTGATTCTTTATAGACAAAACATGAAGTTAATGATATTGAGACAATACAACTTCTTTATAGATTTCTTCTTACCCAAGTACTTTATCTCGGTTCTTTTGAAATTTCATCTTGCCTACTGGTTTGCGGGTGATAACATACCAATCTTGTGATTAATGTTGTACTTTTTGAGAAGAGCATCGAAGGATTTCTGAAAGTGTGAACCTCTATCACTGATAACCACACGTTTTGTTCCATGTTTAGTGAAAATATTTTTCTTCACAAACTCATAAACAACTTGAGAATCATTAGTAGGGGTGGATTTAGCTTCCCCATATTTTGAAACATAATCCACAACAACAAGTATATAAAATTTTCCATACAAATTAACAAAACAGCCCATAAAATCAATTCCCCACACATTAAATATTTATACAACAAGAATCAGTATGAGTGGCCTTTGATTTCGAGCATCTAGATTGCCCGTTCGTTGACATTTATCATAAGATTTTGAAAAAGAATATGCATCCTCAAATAGGGTGGGCCAATAAAAGCCACTCACAAGAACTTTGAGAGCAGTACGTTTAGAACCAAAATCGCCACCACAAGCATAAAAATGACAAAAAGATAGAATGAGTTGAAATTCAGAGCCAAGTATGCACCTGTTGATAATATTATCAGGACAGTATTTCCACAAGTAGGGCTCATCCCACACATACTACTTCGCCATCTTCTTAAACTTCAGCTTTTGAGAACTAGACATTGTATTAGGTACCTACCTCGTAACCAAGTAATTTGTTATATCAGCGTACCAAGGTGTTGAATCTTCTATCCAGAAAAGTTGCTCATACGGAAACGATCCTGTAAGGGAAGGCCCTCTTCAGAAATAACAAGTCTACTAAGATGATCAACAACTGTATTCTCAACACCTTTCTTGTCTCTAATTTCTATGTCAAATTCTTGCAACAACAGAATCTATCGCATAATACGTGGATTAGCTTTTTCCCTCTTGATTAGGTACCTAAGTTCTGCGTGATAAGAATAAACAAAAACCTTGGTACTCACCAAATAAGATCTAAATTTTTCTAGTGCAAAAACTATGACCAACAACTCTTTCTCCGTGGTAGAATAGTTGATTTGCGCATCGTTTAGGATTCTAGATGCACAATAAATCACGTGGGAAAATTTTTCCACCCTTTGACCCAAAACGGCTCCAACTGCATAGTCACTTGCATCACACATCAACTCAAACGGTAATCTCCAATCGGGTGACTTGATAATAGGTGCAGTTATCAATAACTTTTTCAATCTGTCAAAAGCATCCTTGCACTCCTGGTCGAAGTTGAAGGTAGCCTCTTTTATAACAATTTGCACATCGACATTGAGATTTTGGAGAAATATTTGATAAACCGCCTCTAAAAACCTACATGACCAAGAAACGAGCGAATCTCCCTCACTGAAGTGGGGAATTGTAAGTTTCTTATTAAGTCTATCTTTGTTTTGTCTACTTCATTCCCTTGAGAGGATACAATATGACCGAGCACTATACCATGGTTTATCATAAAGTGACATTTCTCCCAATTTAGAGCAAGGTTAGTGTTTATGCATCTTTTAAGCACAAGTTCAAGATTTTCTAAGAAAATATCAAATGAATCGTCATAAACACTAAAATCATCCATAAATACCTCAATGATGCATTCCACGTAGTAAAAAAATATACTAACCATACATCTCTGAAAAGTGGCAGGCGCATTGGAAAGACCAAACGATTTCCATCTATATGCAGACGTACCAAAAGGACAAGGAAAAGTAGTCTTTTCTTGATCCTCCGGTTCAATAACAATCTGATTGTAGACTGAATAACCGTCCAAAAAACAATAATAAGAATGTCCCGACAACCTCTCTAACATCTTATCGATGAAAGGAAGAGGAAAGTGATCTTTTCGGGTAGAAAAATTAAGCTTTATGTAGTCTATGCATACTCTTCATCTTGTTTGAACTCGTGCAGGAACAAGTTCGTCATCCTGATTTTTGACAACGGTAGCACCAGACTTCTTTGGTACCACCTGTACCGGACTAACCCATTTGCTCAGAAATTGGGTAAATCACCCCCACACTTAGCAATTTGAGGAGTTATTTCTTCATGACCTCCATCATTAGGGGGTTAAGCCTACACTAAGCATCACGAACTGGCTTTGCATCATCTTCCATTAAGATTTTATACATGCACATGGATGGACTAATGCCTTTGATTTCAGCAATCGTCCAACCAATGGTCGTTTTGTGATCTTTTAGAACCCTAAGATTCTTATTGTATGGTAGTGAGGTTCTTTGCAATGATCACCAGAAGATCCTTTTTATCACCCAAGTAAGCATACTTTAAGTGATCGGGAAGAGGCTTCAATTCTAGTTTAGGTGCCTGTACAATAGAAGGTAAAGGAACCTCACGGTTACGGGTAAAAAAATATAAGAGATATAACCCATTTTAGATTCTTGTAATGCCATCAAGGCACCACGAAGCTCTACTATCTCTTTGGATAATTCAACGTCCAAGTTCGGATACCCATGAAAGTCCAACTCAATGCTATTTCGAAGCACAACTCCAAGTTAATCTTCATTGCTCAAATCAAACATTTGTTGTGCTAACGAACAAATAACATTTATAGAGAAAGCAGAGTGAACATCACTAGGATAACGCATGACTTCAAATATGTTGAAACGAATAATCTCCTTATCAAATTCCATAGTGAGTGTAACACTATCAACATCAATCTTCGTCTTTGCATTTTTCATAAACTGTCTCCCAAGTAATAACGAAGTAGATGAACTATTTTCTCCATTCTTTATATCCATAATATAGAAATCAACCAGAAATATTAAATTATTCACTTGAACTAACACGTCTTCCACTAGTCCCTTAGGATATATATTAGACTTGTTTGCTAATTGAATGGTAATCCTTGTATCTTTTAAAGGTCCAATATTCAAAGAATCATAAATATCGGCTGAAATAACACTTATGGA
The DNA here is from genome assembly GCA_023531435.1 of Papaver californicum. Taxonomy (NCBI): domain Eukaryota; kingdom Viridiplantae; phylum Streptophyta; class Magnoliopsida; order Ranunculales; family Papaveraceae; genus Papaver; species Papaver californicum. The sequence continues at coordinate 1,449,731 of JAJJMC010029784.1, read as the reverse complement.
TGATCCCAAATCAAGTAAAGCACGCTCAAACCTCTTAGTACCAATAGTAATTAGCATCGTAAGCCTTCAAGATCCGTACAATTTACAGGCATATTCTTCAACAACATAGTCGTAGCACTTTCGCCCACCTTAGTGACTTCATTAGGAATCAACCTATCCTTCTTGTACACAAATCCTTCAAAAACATGGCATATCTAGGCATAGTATTGATGACTTCAATAAATGGGATGTTAATTTTCACCTTCTTGAAGATATCCATGATCTCCTTATCTTGATCTTCTTTCTTGGATTTGGCAAAACGACCAGGAAAAGGAGGTGGTATTGTAAAGATAAGAACCGTGTCCTTAGTTTGGATGGTTGAGGTTGGTTTCCTTGGGTACGGGTTCCACCTCTACTTCCTTCTCGATGTCACCATTAACCTCTTCTTGCTGATTTGAAAATTCTACTTTCCTTCCATTCCTTAAAGTTACTGCATTAACATGCTCTCTTGGGTTCACAAAAGGTTGTGATGGAATTTTTCCTGAAGTTTGTGATTTTATCTGTTTCAATTCTATAGCTAGATGTCCCATCTGAATTCGCAAATCCTTGATGGCCATTTCATGTTCCTGGTGGTTTTGCAACATTGTTTCCTTGAAGTTTGTGATTTTAGAAGTGACACCCTGCATGCTTTGCATCATAGCGTTGAACATGTCATTAATGGATGATCCTTGATCCTTAGCTTGTTGTGGTTGCTGAAAAGTATTTTGCCTCCCATAAGATGGCATAGGAGTTGCGACCTACTTGTTTCATAGCTAAAATGTGGATGATCTCTCCAACCAGGATTGTAAGTGTTTGAGTAGGGGTCATACCTTGTCCTCTAATTAGGAAAAAAAATATTTACCTCAGCTTCCTCTTCGTACAAAGGAACAACTGCAGAAGCTATACGTTGTACCATCTTTTCCACACTACCCATCAGTTGCTCTATATGTGAGAAATATCCCACCTCGTTGACTCTTCTGATACTTGAGTCGTTTCTTGTGTAAAATTATTGAGCATTCGATGCATACTTTCAATCAAATTAGTTGCATGTGAGATCGTCTTTTCAGTAAGTGAACCACTCGCGGCTGCATCAATCAAATTCATCTGTTCCGGAAGTAATCCTTCATAGAAGTATTGAATGATGAGAGTTGAGGCTATGTTGTGGTGTGCTAAGGTTGCCATTAATCTCTCGTACCTTTCCCAATATTCATAAAGAGACTCCCCAGTAATCTGTAAAATGCTACTAATCTCTTTACGAACAGCGGACGCATTAGAAGCAGGAAAATACTTCTCTATAAATAGTTTTGTAATCTCAGTCGATGTTGTAACACTCCCTGGAGGAAGATAATACAACAACTCTTTAGCTAGATCTATTAAAGAAAATGGAAAGGCTTGCAGCATGGCCTTATCATTGTCTTTGGTACCTTGCCTAAGACATGTCATCTTGTGCTGAAATAGTTTAAGATGACGGTTTGGATCTTCGCCTGGAAGTCCCTTGAACTTCGGCAAATAGTGAATTAGATTAGATTTCAGTTCCACTGGAACATCTATGTTAATACACAGTGGTTGCGAATCTAAACATGGAGAAGTCAATTTTCGTAACTTCTTCTCTGGAGGTTGAGGACCACCAATTTCTGCTAAAGGTGGATCTTGTAGCAAAAACTGAGGTTCCTGTAGCATTGTCCCCTTACGAGTTTGAATTCCGCACCTTTGGTAATCCCAACGTTAGGTCACAGAGATAAAATACCTAAAACCAAAAATCTAGAAAACAAAGTTAAAAACTAAAAATAAACTTAAAAAGCAAAAACAAAAAAAAATAAATAACAACTAAAACCGACTGCTCCCCTGCAGCAGTGCCAAAATTTGATGTGTGTCGTAGGTCAAATCAAATTAGTGATCTTATTTTCATTCAATTAAAGGATAATATAATGGAAGTCAAGTTCGTTCCCACGAGGAGCGATGTGTTTCGGTTGTTTAAAGTGTCATAATGGAGGGTTTTGTTTTTGGTTTTGAACAAGATAAATAAGAAAGCGATTAAAATTAAAGTTGTAAGCAATGGAGAAAGATATGATCGAGGAATCCTTATCCGTTACTAAACATTCATCAAGTTAATATATTAATATACTCATTGTTAATCATATATTATCACCAACCATAGAATAACTGCTAGATCAATGTTATCCCCGAAAGTCCTTATATCACTGGATACGGAAGTTCCCGCATACCAGATTCTATTCAACCTAACCACCAAGTGGTAGATCACTCAGGGTGTCATTTGGTTGAGTGCTTTATATTTTGTTAATTTATAGGTTAATCCTAGCAGTTAGACTCTTAGATCAAGGTCCACTTACTAGTGTTATTCAAACACACAATTGTTCCATAGAATCCCTTTGCAAGGTCTCGTGTTCTCTACTTGTGTACGAGTCAATGGACTATTACTTATCTCATAAATCAATACTAGCAATAGATTCATCAACAAATCAATTTAGTTGGCTATCTAAACAATCTATCAATCAATCATCAACATTCTTTATAATATAAACAAACGATAATCATATGAAGAACTCAAAATAGAATCATATATTAAATCAAATCATGTTTAGAACTTAGAATTCAACCTCAATCAATTAGGTTTTTAGCTACTCATGGATGTAGAAACATCCATGTTATACATAAGAGTAAAGAATTCATTACGATGGTGAAACTGCTCCTAACCCTAGATTTTTCTCCTTGTGTTGTTGATTTCCTCCAATATTTGTAAAGTTGTGTCAAAAGTTTCTTCTTAGGGTTATGGAAGTCTTCTTATATAGTCTTCATTATAGCTAGGTGTTAGATTCCTAATGAGACCATGATGCATTGATTTAGAAATCAAAAACGTGTCTCAGAAGTGGCTCCCGTCTAGTCATAATCGGTAGTATCAATCCTCTTCTTTCTACCGATTGTTAAAACAAGATTTTTCTGATGCCAAAATCATCCATAATTGGTAGTCACGACACCCTCCTTATCTGCCGATTGTTAGAGCTCAAAATATGACTTTTTCTGTGTCCAAAACTTTCCATAATCGGTAGAATCGATACCCATCATATCTACCGATTGTAAAACCCCTAAAACAGACTTTTTATGATTCTGAAAACATTTATAATCGGTAGGCACGGTTTTCCTGTTATCTCCCGATTGTAATACTGTGTGTTTCACTTTCTTCATCTCGGTTGTTTTGCTCATAACTTCCTCATAAGAACTCGGAATGACCTCATTCTTTTTGTGTTGTATTCGTCCTTCAATTATCTTTAAGACAATGATAAGAAAATCTGGATTTGAACGATTTTAACTTGTTCTTTTGTTCTTTTTCAATTTCCTTGTTCATTTTATGTCGCAATGAACTCCTTTCTTCTTGTTTGGTCTTGGGACACTTGAATATTTATAGTATTTCACTTATTAGCTCTTTTTAAGCCACTTACACTCTTATTGGGCGATTCACCTTATAAAAACAAATAAAACAAAACAAAAGTAATAACAAGTAATATGCAAGAATTATAACAAATATTAGTTTGGATTTGTCACTAAAATCATGTAAATTATGCACTTATCACATACCCTGTTAGATTTCTTCTATTTTTCTCTCCAAATCCGTGATCATTCGTTTTTCTTTAGCAGAATTTTTGACAGGGAGAGTGCCAGAAATCGGAAGCTGTAACAAACTAACTATGAATTGTTAGTTCACACCAGGCGCATATAGCAGAATGATTTGGTCCACACTAACATGAAGCAAAAGTCAAAAGACCTTCAACATCCTTTAAAACATGCAGATGATAAGATATTCTTACAACATGAAGTATTCGAGCATCTCTCAAAACCTTAACTACTGAAGAGTCATTCAACATTATTCTACACCAGCTTACCCACTTTTTCATGGGAACTTGGTGTGTCTTGAACTCGACAGAAGAAGATACATAATCTCTTCTCTGCAAACAATGTCTTGGGACAACCTCAAGAGCAACATTCTAAGGAACAACATACTTCTAAGAGTTAGGGATAAAGTTTCCAATAAATCCAGAAGGTATGACGAGTTCTTCAGAAATATATTCTCGGAACCTATCATGGATATGAGGTACGCTCTCAAGAAATACAGTATCAGAAACTTCTCCTCTATTCTGACCAGAAGATGTTCCAACATCATTATCATGTTCATTAGTCATATGCAATGGATTCAAGTTCTTTCTATTCCAAAAGAATATTGAAACCCTAGTTTGCTTAATGTTGATGGCTTTCAAAAAAAAAATGATTCTAGTTTGTAAACCACGAGTAAAAACTAGGGTTTAGAAGAAAAGAAGACATAATGGCGTAAAAGAAAAAAGATAGAGAAAGGAGAAGGACACGCTTACCTTTGATCCTAGTTAATGACACTTACCAATTGCTACCACCAACGCCTTCTTTTGCCAACAAAAAGAATGAGAGAAAAAAAGAACAATAAATAATAAAAAAAATAGTATTGGGCGGAGAGGCATATATATAGGCGCTAACTTGAAGAATCCTTGCTCGATTAAGAAACCTAGGAAAAGAGACAAAGAAGCGGCCAACCAGCCTCCCTCTTGTCCGCGGTAATTTGGTCTTTCTTGTTCGTGGAAATTTGGCACTCCTAGCAAGAACAAAGGCGCCTACTATCCCTAACCAAGGTTTATGCTAAGGGGAGCATATCTCAAACACTCAATAATCTAAGCATACCTTCTTCTACTCTTTAAATTTAAATTACACATATATAATGTTATAAGCATACTGTCACCATCTAGTACTTACTGTGCAACATTATTGTTCCTCACTAAGCAGGGGACATAATGTAGATGGTGAGTTTTTGACAAGGGCTAGAATTTTAAAATTTCCCTATGCCAATCAGCAGGAACATAAAAGGATGTGTGCCTATTTATGTGCATATGCCTGTCTCTATAACAAAACACGAAATACTGTATCTCTACTTATATTCCTTAAGTGAATTAAAAATACAGATTCTCTACAAACACTGTAAGTTGGCCTTGGAGCCTCCTCAATACTCACAACATTTATACCATATCGAACTAGTCTCAAGTTGCATCAGTTCCACGGTTGAATTCCTTGAACTAGCCTCGAATGCGTATCGATGTTCTGGTAACATCTATCAAATAGGGGAATAACTAATGCTTAAACCTCAAAATACACTCTAGCTTAACGCTTCATTCGTAGTGAACGCTTCTCAAATTGCTCTTTTGAGCTCAAATATGCTACTTTAGTTCTTTGCTTAAAGTTAATCCACGAATTATGCGCCACTCCTCTTAGATGCGCCAAATACAAGGAGAAATGCCTTAAAAGACGAATTGCGCCTCTGATTTAGGCTAACCCTATAACGCCAGGATAGCACCAACCTCTTGACTTAGCACTACATTGACGCTAGTTCCCCACCTTAGCGCTAAAAGCGGTAACTTTCTTTGCACATCACCTTAGCGCTGGAAGTGCTAACCCTAGCGCCAAAAGCGCTAACTTTAATGGCCAAGAATCCTTGGCTAGCACGGCCTTGCTAGCGCGTCCCTACCTGATACGCCATTAGCCTAGCGTGTCCCTAGCCTGATGCACTACAAGCCTAGCGCGTCCATAGTGATGCGTCCCCGGGTAACCAGCATCATCAAGCCTGGTGCATTCCAGATGATGCATCCTTAACTCCAGTACGTCCCTAGATAACACATCTCTAGCGGATGCGGCCTTGGCTAGAACGCCCTTGGCTGATACGCTCACATGCCTAGCGCGTCCCTATCTTGGCCATAAGCGCATTAGCGCTAGCACTTTAATGCTAACTATACTTGACTTAGTTGAAGTGCTAAATTTGAACGTCCTTGACACTAGCTCTCCAACCCTACCATAATTGACACTCACTAGAAGCTATGCATATTTGCCTTGCTCTTGAGACATAACACATTAGCCTTTTGTTCTAAAAGAGCTAGCACATACTATTTGTGCTAAGTAGATAGTACTAGCCTTTCTAGGTACTTCCTTCAGAAATACGCTTTTCTTTCCAATATTGGTCTAATACCAAATCTTATACGGTTTTCTAACAAGCCTTCTTGCTTAAGAATCTTTTTATAGTATTTGGCCTCAAATGCCTTTCAGACTTATACTAAGTCACTTCTAGGCTAATACTTAGCCATTAAATATACCATGTTACTCCTAAGCTATTGCATGACCACTGAACTTACCAGACTCGATACTAATCAGTCTGGTTATCAATTCAGTGAATTGCACAACTTGCCTCACTAACTTACCAAGTCATTTGACTTGGCTTGACTTAATAAAAATAAAAGTGGCTTATGACTCCACCATCTACGAGATATTAAATATAAAAAATGAGAGGATTATCATTGGGGTATTGGTCTGGAGGTCTATGACAATCGTGCGTTGTGGCAATACATCCACGAACAAGAAGGTAACAAGTAATGGGGTGGTTACAGAGCAGTTGAGAGGATGAGGAGTAGTGGTCATACAGGTATTCCTTACTTTCTGGACACGACCCCACTATAATCTCCAAAATCATCACTTCTCCACCTCTCCTTAACTTCTACCACTTACGAGAAATCAGTATGTCTTTTTCAAACTATAAATAGATAGTTCTCATCTATTCGAAACAAGACAACATGAAGAAGAAACTAAGATATACAAAATTAGTGATTCATCTCAGAGATAATCCTTTCTTCTTCATACACTACTTATCACACTGATATTTCTCAACCTTCTTTGCTTCCCTCTCCTAAGACCTACCCAATCTTCTCCACCTTTGTGATCGAAGAAGGACGTGAACGACCATATCTTTGGATTAGGCTCGTCCTATTCGATCTTAATCTCTCGAACCTACTTGAAAGTACTCTTTTGTAGTACATTTGCTTTCAGCCGAAAATAATTGGCGACCACAGTGGCAGATCAACCGCTCAATTACAAAAGCCAATTTTCAGTTATTCAAGATGGTGGATCTTAGGTATTGAGCAGTTACAACTCTTATAGTTGGTTCAGGTAGCACTTGTGGTGGTGATTCTGAAAACACCCAAGTCACTACTGAACCTCCTTGTACTAATGTTATTACCTACATCTCCTCTCGGTGACAAGACTGCTGAAACCACTGAGAATACTCAAACTCCTCCCATCATAGCTGTTTGATAAAGAGACAAAAAGTTCTTTCCAGAACACATGTGTACATGGCTACTACTCAGAAGGAAACACTTGTTTGCCTCAAGACTTTGACGGAGCAAATCTCCCCAGAGCAACGCCATCGTCTGACAGAGTGAACCAAGACCAACCTCACAGCAACCAATGATGCTGGCACGTCAAAGACTCAAATGAACGATGAAGTTTATATTATTCCTGATTGCACACCACAGAGGTACCAACAACTCGATTTCGTCACCCATGAAGATATAAAGAGACTCCTACAAAAACTTAGAAAGGAAGACTCATCCTAGATCCATCAATACCAATCTCCTTACCCTCCTGAAATTCAAAGGATTCCTTTGCCGGGAGGTTACTCATCTCCTACTTTCTCATTATATGATGGAACTGGAAATGCCCGTGAGAATGTCTCTCGATTTATCGAATCACTTGGAGAACATGAATTGATAATCATGTGCTACATCTCAAAGAATTTTCAAAGTCCCTTACTGGAAGATCCTACACGTGGTATAACAATATTGCTCCAACAACATCTCTGACTGGGAAGACATGGTTAATACTTTCTACAAGAAGTACTTCTTTGCCTTCGAGCAGATAACTCTATCAGACCTGGGAAGAATGTTTCGGATAAATAATGAGCACCCCAATGAATACGTGAAGAGATTCAGAATTTAAGTATTGGATTTTCATGATCCGAATGTGATAGAATTATGTCACCCATCCAATATATGTATCTATGTTGTCATATTTGGTGAATCTGTATCTCATGCTTATACACATTTATATCTCCAAACGTGATACTTGAAGTTCACTTCTTTAGATGATTCTTTTTTCATATAAAATCCTTTGATGAATCTGTGGATTATTAGATTACATCATTAGATTTGATGAATCAATTATAATCATTGTAGTTAGAGTATTATTTATGGGAATTTTGAATATGGGGGTGATTAAATTGAATCATTAGATTTGGAAGAATCGGGGTATTGCAGAAAAAATTGGGGGTGGGGGGTGGGATGGGGTGGGGTAAGGTGGGAGGAGGGGGGGTGTTGATGGTGAGTTTTTGACAAGGGAGAAAATTTTAATACTGCTTTTTGCCTAGCTGCGGAGGCATGAAATAAATATGTATAAATTCTTGACCCGACATCAGAATTATGGATACATGTTACTATTGTTAGTACATAAAAATTGCTTCTAGGCAAAACAATGTATTGTTGAAGAACTTTCTTTAGATTGGGAAATTAAAATCGTACATGACAATTCTAACCCACGATAATAGCCGTTCGGTCCTGCTTTAGTCACAAGGAGAGAAAAGGGGTTGATCTTAAGATAGAGAAGCAAAGAAAGTTGAAGGAAATATCTATATTGAATTGTTTATAGAGGTGTTAAACTATTGAGAATCACAGAGATTATGAGAATAGTAAGCTTGTTCTTGTTTTCAGAATAGGCTAAGTAGCCTATTTATAATAGTTGAGAATACACATGTTTTCTTGTAAAGTAGTGGAGGTAGTGGAGAGATGGAATAATGGGGATTATGGGGGTAATGGTGTAACCTCGCATTATCCTTAGAAGTTTCTGAAAAACCATTATTCCATTACCTCCTCAACCATTTCAATCGTCACCACTACTTTGTAACTTCCTTGTCATGGGGTGTTGCCACGCCCATGTTGCTGTAACCACCAGACCAAAACTCCATGTTTAATCCCCCATGTAATTGCTTTGATTTCTTGTAGAATTAGTGGAGTCATGGACTCAAATTACGTGAATAAGTCGTGAGCTTGTCATAAGATAATGCTATCAATGAGTTAGTGTTAATCATGGCAAGAACATATTTGTGGCGTGTTTCGCACATGTAAGTTGTGTTGGCTCGAACAAGTGAAGATGGTGCTAGCATAAACAAAGGTGAAAAGACGCACAAAGGTAAAGGAAGAGGAGTGCTAGCGTTAGCATTGGCGCTAGGGTTAACGGCCATACTAGCGTTGCTAGCAGCGTAAGCGTTAGTTGTAGATACCGTCGAAATCCATGGGACGGAACCCGTTAAGATCTCTAGGTCTCAAAAATAGCTAAATATCCATATTTTATTATTATCGAAGTCACCACCTAACTTAAGGGATTAGGTCTCGGTTTAAAACCGTCATCAAAACGACAATTTTCTCTTTTAAGGCATATGGGACAATAAATCGGTCTCTACTTTATGATCAGGTTTGGGGTTTTGGACATTAAACATCTAAACTAGCGCAATTGCATATGCACGAGATTAGTCTAGCGATGATGATTAACACATATTAAATTTAATTAGTTTCTTATAATGCAAACAGAATGAAAATCAGAAAAGAAATGTAAATTACTAAACCTAACAGAAACCTACCTAGTATTCACAAATGACAGAAAAGTATGCAGTACTTAATAGCTCCCTTCACATGGGCTTGAATACTGATTCATACATGCACTAAACTAACGGAAGAAATGATTAATATGAACCGATAAAATATGCAACTTGAGCTTTAGTGGCGAGACAAAGAATGCCAACAGTTTTGTGCAACGTGCGTAAACGATCTCCGCTTGTTAATTAATCTCGTCATCAACAATAATAATGAAAATGAAGAAAACATTACATCTTAGTAGGAGACTTGAGGAATACCTGTTTTGCTTTCAATGTTTAATTTCGGATGTTACTCGATGATGAACGGAACCAACCAAATGCTCACCAGAATCACGCCAAATAATCAAAATCAATCTTGCAAAATTACGCTCTTGACAATTATTTTACTAACCAATTTCTCCTTCTCTTAATGTCTAGAATTAGCTCACTATTTATAGGTCTCTCCCATCATCTATAGCCCTAGGATGCAATGATCTAGATCCAACGCTTCACATCAAAAACCTAAATATCATTTCCAAATTTCAAAAATATTATCTTCATATTCTAAATATTGTTCTATTTATTTCCAAAGATTCAGTATATCTCATTTATTCCTAGGATTTCTGTGAATAAGGAAAGACTTGGAAACAAAGCTAATAATGGTGACTAACCAATAAAATTATAGGGTTGTTTGAATGAAACTGACCCGCAGTGGGCCTAAAATGGGTTTTCGGGCCTATTCTGACACTTTATACCATTTCAGACTTATTTTGAGCTGTAGACCTCGGATTTGGGTGATTCAAAAGGGTATTCACTCGTGGAAAGGTCCCCTACCATCTAGTTCGAAATAAAAACAAATTTAACTTATATTTATAGGTGTTTCTCATTGCTAGTGGGATTAATAGATCTTACTTTTGCAAGGCTGGTTGATATTCTTCCACGCAATTCTCAAATAATTCAATTTTAATGAATTTGTCCCTCAAATGTGCAAAATTAGGGTGCCTACACCATGCTAGGCCTTAAGCTTCAAAAAAATCATTTCCCGTTCAACTTTAGTCTCAAATTCAAATGAAATAAATAAAAGGCAACACTAGTGGAGAATGGCCTTTTTAGAACGGATTAGGCCATTTGTGAAAGAACTGACTTGGCACGTATCTTTGATATCTCCGATAGAATCCGACCTTTTCTAATCAAAAACACGAAAAAATTAAAGCTTTGATGGAATCAGAGCTTTTTTAAGGGATAAAATTATAAAATTTACACCCTTTCTGAAAGAACGGTTAAAATAAATCCTTTATATGGAAAGAAAACTTATGAGCGAACGAGCAGATAAACTCATATCTCTCCCTCCCACCTACTATTTTCTTTCGGTTCTAAACCCTAAGTACAGATAAACTCATTTCTCTGAAACAACAAATTCTCTCATATAAAAGTTCTCTCATCCTAATCTTCGCCTCTTCCTCCACCTCATGAGAAAACTAGGGCTTAGTTTTCGTCTCTGTAAAAAAATTAAAAAGAAACGTAGGGTTTCCACTATCAATACTTTGTTTTTATTCTTTGCTGTAAATTTTGAGTATCGACTTCAACAGGTGTAGAATATAACAAATCTCGAGCTTAAGTTTTGATGATGGTTTTATTTTTGATCCTAGGTTGTTTCTGATTTTGACTTTTTGTTTATTGTTTTAGGAATTCAAAGATTGCGTATGAAGTTTAGAAATCAATCAAAGGCTTATGGATTTGGAGAAATTATATCAATCCATGAAGGTTATTTGAAAAAATCTACATGGTAATTGAACCTCTCTATTTTCATCCATTGGAATTTTTTATATGGTTTTGGTCATTTCAGATCTACTTTTGGTTGATTTCAGTAAGTCATTCTGGATATGAGTCCTTATTAACTTTCTATTAGCTAGGATTTAAAGATTTTGATTTTTTCTTCTCAAAGTTTGAATTTTGTAATTAGTTTGCTAAAAAGTTATGTTTTTCTGAATTGAAAATGAATTTTTTTGCAAAATTGATGTTTTTTTTGCAAAATTAAGATACCCATTGTTGATACCCCAATTTCGCACCACCTGCAAAATATCCATTTTCGTGATACAGAGCTGAATGCCAGGGAAATAGTTTCTTGTAACCCATATCCTAGCAAAAAACCCTCTACTTCATTTTTCACCCATACAAAAAAAGAGACAAAAAAAAAAACCAAAAATATTATTTACTTTACCCATTTTTCCTCATATCTACTTCATTTTCTCTACACACAAAAAATCCAAAACATTTCTCTCACAAAAAATCCATCGTATTACCCCATATATTTCACCCAACCTACTATTATTCACTACTATTCACCACTATTCCCTACTATTCACATACTATTCACCACTATTCCCCTAAATCCCACTCACTACCTGTATAAATCCATCACCACTTATCTAATACCACACCACAAAAAAAACTCTTCTACTCCCTTCACCTCTCCAAGTTAGAAAAATATTGCATCGTGATAAACACTTTTACTTCCACAATTCATTAAGAACCATATCGCTTTCATCCACTCCTTTTCAAGCTAACAAAGTCCTGTAAACAAAAAAAAAAATAAATAAGTGAAAAAAGTTTTCCCTTGTACCAGCAAAACCTCCCACTCTCCTAAATCCATCAATATTGTTTCTCTTTCCTTCAAAAAGGAAAATAATCATTTACTTTCCTATATTACTTAGTTAGTTAGTACTTTCCCATAGTACTTATTTAGTTAGTTATTTTGACACTAGTTATAATTATATTAGTAAAAAGAAACCAAAAAATAGTTTGTATTAATCAAGTATTATCTTTAAGTTTTTAAGAGATTAGCATCAAATTGCTAATATTTAACTACTTTTAGTATACTTACCTAAAGCAAATAAACCGTTACAAGGATTTATCCAAGTTTAATATTGTATTCAAGGTATAACAAACAAACTTATTCTCTTTTATTGTTAATTATGGATGAATCAAAAATGGGTACAAATGGTCTTTTTCCATCGCATATCAAAATCAACTAGTATTGTTCATGTTAAAATTGACCTTAATTAATCCGTATTGTTATTGTCTTTTTTTTTTATATGGACGGATCCAAGTGTGGTACAAATGGTTTTCCATCTCACATTAAGGGTCAAGCATATACTTGTGCATTAATTTACATTTTATGTGGACGAATCCAAGTGTGGGTACAAATGGTCTTCCATCTTACATTAAGGGTCACACATATACTTGTGCGTTAATTTACATTTTATGTGGACGAATCCAAGTGTGGGTACAAATGGTCTTCCATCTAACATTAAGGGTCGCACATATACTTGTGCATTTAATTTACATTTTATATGGAAGAATCCAAGTGTGGGTACAAATGGTCTTCCATCTCACATTAAGGGTCGTATATATACTTGCACATTTAATTTACGTTTTATGTGGACGAATCCAAGTGTGGGTACAAATGGTCTTCCATCTCACATTAAGGATCGCACATATACTTGCGCATTTAATTTACATTTTTATGTGGATGAATCCAAGTGTGGGTAAAAATGGTCTTCCATCTCACATTAAGGGTCGCACATATACTTGCGGATTTAATTTACATTTTTATGTGGACGAATCTAAGTGTGGGTACAAATAGATTTCCATCTCATATTAAAGGTCACACATATACTTGGGCATTTAATTTACATTTATGTGGACGAATCCAAGTGTGGGTACAAATGGTTTTCCATCTCACATTAAGGGTCGCACATATACTTGCACATTGAATTTACATTTTTATGTGGACGAATCCAAGTGTGGGTACAAATGGTCTTCCATCTCACATTAAGGGTCACACATACATACTTGTGCATTTTTATAATTTTACATTTTTATATGGATGAATCCAAGTGTGGGTACAAATGGTTTTCCATCTCACATTAAGGGTCGCACATACATACTTGCATATTAATTTATCATTTTAAAATTTTGATGCGGATTAATCCAATTGTGAGTATTAAAAAGGTTCTCCATCTCACCTTGAGGTTGTATATACATTTGTATAATGTTTAAAATTATGCGAGGCAAACTCGACTAATTTCTTTACACTTAGAGTTTCCTTAAACTCTAATGTTTCGCTTGTAGTTATACAAGACTATTAGGTGATACTCCTTTATGCTTAGAGTTGTCCTAGATTCTAATATTTCACTTGTAGTTACACGAGACTATTAGGTGATACTCCTTTATGCTTAGAGTTTTCCTTAATTCTTTGCCAATACATTTAGAGTTCCCGTAAACTCTAATATTTCACTCATGGTCACGAAAGACCATTAGGCGATATTCATTCATATTTAGAATTTTCCTTAATTATTTACCACTACATCTAGAGTTGTCTTAAACTCTAAACACTGAATCCATAATCATAATTTTTCCTTAAATCCTCAACTATTTTCCTTGTTTTCGTATGTCTCAAATATAAAAGTTCCTTCTCATTTTCAGTGAGTCTTTTGTTGTGGGTCAACAATTATGAGCATGCATATTTATACTTTGATAAGGTATATTGTAATCATTTTCCCTTTTAATCATAAAGTAAAATCCAATCGTACGATAGGGCGGTTGATGGGTGCCTTACACCTTCTCATCCCGTACTAGAATCTCCTTATCCATACTCTCTAATACCAGACCATGAGTATATAAGTCATAACTAGATATTGTATTCCCAAAAGAATTCAAACTAGCTAAATAGGGTCTCGGCTCCTCTTAGTCAGGTGACGACTTCAAAAGATCATTACAAGTTTAACTCTTTAATTGTGAATTATTAAGAAGTTATCTTTGTATTACATGTGCAACAAACATTCATGAACGAATGCGCATTTGTGCAGACACACAACTCTTCTTCTTCTCACCCTTTCCACTTAGAAGAGACAATTATGACCCACCCCACCCCCACCCGGTTTATACCTTGGCGACTTCACTGGGGACTTTTAAGAGATTCGACTCAAAAAAAGGATAAAATGGAAAATGTTTATAAGTTTTAATGTTGTACTAATGTTTACTCAAGACTTTGTGATTTCAGGTACCAGTTCCATAGAAAATTGTCACCACGGGAAGGAATAATTACGTCCAGGGTTAGTCTAGAATAGAAGGAAAGCTAAGAAGGATGTTTCCTCCACCACCTGAACGAGAAGATTCTAACATCCCAGATAGCCTGAATATATCCCACATCGAACGCTTCCCCGAAGAACATTTTACTAGGTTCCTGTAAAAGATGGAGGACAAATAAGAGGCAATTGTAGAAAATTCCGCGAGTTCTAGTCACCGGCAAAGAAAGGAGTCTGGAACAGATGAAGTCCATGAGGGTATCCGAGGAAATGTCGTACTAGGAGGAAACAACAACGGGACAACCAGGCAACCGGACGAGTATGACGAAGTTGGTGAACAATATAAAAGAGCATCACCAAACAAAGAAAGTCTGGAATTTGAAAACTTCAAGGAGCTAATAATAAAGAGGCTATCATCAATCGAGGTCAGCACTAGGATTGAAAGAAAATTCTGGTATACTTCACCAAAGGGAGACATACCTACAAGATTCAAGTTTCCTAAAATTAAAAAATATGATGGTCGGGGTCCTCTAAGGGATCATGTCAAGTTGTACCACCGCTATCTAAAACCCAAAGGGATAACAGATAAATGGTTACTGAGTTTATTCCACCAAAGTTTGGCAGGTTGGCTCTTGACTGGTACCAAATGTAGAGAAAACAAAAATCTTCACATGGTCAACCATGATATAATCATTCGTCGAACACTTCACCAAAATTACTAATAACACCGTAGATCTACGTCAGTTGGAATCTCTATGACAAGGGGCCCATGAAGGTTTCACCGATTAGATGAGCCGTTGGGATAAGAAGGTGTTTGAGATGTTTGAACGATCATCAGAAGCAACATAACTAAAATTTTTAATGAAGAGTGTTTCGATGCCTTACCGGGGTCTTCTCAGCATTTCGGGTCCAAAAATGTTATCTTCGTTTTTAATCACAGGGACCTACATAGAAGATGCTATGAAGGATGGTATTGGGTTTTCCATGGACCATAATGTACCAGCAAAAAAAATGAGGTAAACTACGTAAACCCACTCCCTGGAAAACCTGCATATATCAGAGCGATGGGGAAGGTACCAACAACAGAAGTGCCTCAACAAGTAAGAGGTCAACGGGAACTATTCGTCGAGAGAAGATGGAGCGAAGACCGAATATTTTCTGATCTCAATTCGGGAATCAACACATTCTTAACAAGGTTGGTAGAAGAACAATTAATCACACTCAGATATCCAAAGCCTATGCCAAATCCCAAGCCACGTGGATTTGATGAAGAAAAAACCTGTAACTTTCACCAAGGTCCCGGGCACGACACTGACTCTTGTTGGGTCTTAAAACACTTGATCCAAGATCTGTTAGATGGTGAAAAGATAGTGATAAAGGGCGAAGAAAAATAACCTCATACCAAAAAAATTCTTTATTGATACACCAAGTCGACTATGAAATTAATTTCATTTAGGTGGTTGATGATGATGGCTCAATCAACAATATGGAGGTCATGGAGACAAAACAAAATCATGTGTTCGTAATAGCAGGGAGCGGGAAAATTATATACACCAAGAAGTTAGACAGTCGGTGTCAAGCTGTACAACATCAAAATCGAGAGGCAAAATTTTCAAACCCATCAACCTACGTGATGAAACCCGGGTGCTACAGCTAGGGGAATCCAAATACAAGTCTTACCGAACAACCAAGAAGAAGTTATCAAGGAAGATAATCTACTCATCGAGCAATTACAGAAGACTGAATCCGACATCTCAGTCTGGGAACTTCTAGAGGCAACGACTGAACATCACCAAGCTCTGAAAGAGCCACTCAATTTAATACATGTTCCTACTGGGATCCCTCCTGATGATTTGGTCCACACAATCGCTCAAGTCAGAAGGTCGGGCACTATTACCTTCACGGATGATGATTTACCGCCAGAAGGAAGAAACCATAACAAGGAAATCCACATAACAAGGTTGAGAGCACATGTTGGTACCATTAGTACTCATGGATATTGGTGCATGCGTGATGTGATTTGGGATTACCCAATATAAATAACCGCAATCGCACGTCGTCTAACTAGTAGACAACGGCAAGTACGGGTCGAACCCACAGAGAGCGGGGAAATACTGCAATTAATATCTCTAAGAAACTAACCAAGAGGAATATTTTTGTGATTTTTATATTAATAAATAAAATAATAAACTAACTAAACTAATAAAATGTGACCGAGTAGAGAGAGTCGGTAACCAGGGTTTTCAGTATCCACCACTATTTCTATTTAATTACTGAAGTGGAACATAACTCATGAATATTTAGAGTCGCAAATATCACTGGGACGCCCTAAACATGGTGCATCAAAAAGACCTAGTCTCAAGCATACACCATAAAATTGCGTTAGCGAGAAAATTG